>JAYMTH010000783.1:0-17990 GCA_036897465.1 Pelargonium australe | reverse complement strand
TTGAAATCTTGTCCACGTCATCCAGACTTGACGGCACCGTTAGGGAATTTGACGGAAAATATCTCACGGGAATGAAAATTGTCCAACTATGACCCAGTGGGAACAAAACAAAGTAAAGGGACCCCGTAAGAACAAATTGAATAGTACAGGGACCTCAGGGGTACTTATTCCTTGTTTAAAACTACGTAGTCTAATAGCCTCATTATCTCAACATCAATAAAAATTACGGAGTTTTGATAAACATGTGGATTTTTGGATTTTTTTGCTATAATCAAAACTATGTAGATTTGATTACTGTTGAGTTATTAAGTGTATTAAATTACGTAGTTTTAAGTAAAACTGATATAACTCTTATATCAGTCAACTGATATCCAATTTACTTGTATTGTTATACTTCCACTCTAACTAATCTTCTAAAATTAAAAAAAGACGGCTCATTTTGAAACGGAAGAAATTCTTTTCTAACTTTCAAGCACCATTTTTTTTTGTCATCGTTCAATAGTAAAAAAAGATTTGTCAATTTGATCAACCATTACAGTTTTTGATCAATCAAATCCAACGATTTGTCGATTTGATAGAGCAAATGTAACTTTGACGACAATGCCTTATCCGGGAATACATTATGTGCCTTCATCCTGTCCTTGAATCCATAAGCTGGAACTTTGGCACACACGTAAGCCTGTAATAATGAATCGAACTCCCAATGACGAACACTATGCCCAACCTCTATCATCCTCCGAAAGCATCTCTCTGCATTACGAACATCACCTTTCAGTGCATACCCTTTAAGAAGGGTTACGTATGAACGATGAAGTGGCTTCACTGGATACTTTTGTTCTGCATTTCGCAATATGGATTCAGCTTTTTCAACATCACCTGCATCTACATATAGCTTCACTTGTACATCCCAAGTTAACGGGCCAATTGGACACCCACTCTCGGACATTCGCTTCACCAGAAGCTCCCCCTTAGCCAGCATCTTGTTTTTGACATAAACATCTAAGAGTACTAAATAATGCTTTGATTGGGTATCCTTGCATGATTTTAACATCCCCTCAAAAACCGCCTCAGCTTCTTCTACTCTGTTTAACTTCCCCCAAGCTTCAATGGCAGCCAGGTATTCAGCTTGTCGGGGATGCGACTCGCAAACCTTCCATACTCGTCTCACTTCATCAGCCATTCCAAGCTCTGCATAAAGAGGGAGCACATACCGGCAAGCCCAGCTATTCTCTTCCAAGCCACCTCCTTCTATCTCCTTCAAAATAGCCTCTGCTTTTTCTTTCACCCCGCAATTGATGTAGCATCTAGCCAAGGTGGTTTTGGTCATAGTGTCAAGTTCTATTCCTCCGGCCTTCATTTTCTTCACCATTTGGTTCACCGCAGCGATGTCCCGGGATTTGCCTTTAATCTCTATCAACAATTTGTAAGTATAGAGGTTGGGCTGGACCTTTTCCTTTTCCATTAATGACAACACATCATGTATTTTCTTCTTGTTAAACATCTTGTAAAGGATGAGCATTTGATTGCAGGCAAAAGTAGTGACTGGAAATCCTAGTTCCTTAATTTTCTTGAACACTTCCTCTGCTTTCTCCATTTTTTTCGCACTAACATAATTAGCCAACAACATGCTATAGATCATCTCCCCTCTCAAAGATTCTGGGATCTTCTCAATTAAACTCTCAGCCTTATGAAGACCGTGTACCTTAGCAATCAAATTAAGGTGAGAAGCATAATCTTTCTCAGCAATGTCAAATTGCTTACTGGCTAGCAACCATTCTGAGAGCTGCAGCATAAAGTGTAAATGAGACACGCATAAGTAACTTGGAATCAATCTAAATAAGTCTAAACTTTGAACATCGGCAGGACACAAAGAGTTACCATATCAATATCCAGTTTCAGATCACAACTGAAATAAACACAACACCAGAATAAAGTTTTCTAATATTACTCTCGAGTCAAACTAAAATGTTTGACACATAGGGCCAAAGATGTCCAATAAATGAAATCTGGGCATTCATAAGCAAAATAGGAACCCTTATGATTCTAAATACCGGACTATCAACAATAGACTCGTCAATAGGCACAACAAAACCTAGTGGCTACGAAACAAGTATGAACTACAAAGTATGTGTTACTGAGACCTTTCGTACCAACAAAAAAGTAGAACATACAGACCAATCAATGGTCGAAAATGAAAAAAAATTATGTTTCATGGCACAAATTTCTAAAGCTTAACTAGTTAAAAAAATAAGGAACCACAAATATGCTATCTATACACTAAAGTAATGACGTGACAAGATACAAATAGGAATTTGAGAGACGAAATGAAGGCAATGAGACAATTTTATTGACTTAGTTGCTCACAGAAACCAACATCTTTGGTGGAAGTACCAAACTTTACTGAAATATTTGTTTTCAATTCAGCAGGCAAACTCCTTCCAAAATACATAGTAAAGCTTGATCCATGTCTATGTACACGAGTACATAAATTCAAATTAAGGGACAACGAAATGGGTGTGTGTAACATAGGTAATCAGCATTTGTAATACTTGCACATGCATACATGTTCTGTACCATCATATATGATTTATTGAATTACCATTTTCAAATATTTCCAGCATTTTCAACTACCCTTTCCTCATCCAACATGGCTTACAATGATCAAGTAGTGCTATAGTTCAATTCATTATACTGAATAAGTTGGCCTACCTAGGAAGTGTGGAACCATCATTATTTCACCGGAATAAGTGGTGCTCCATTTTTTTCTCTGGAGAAAATGTGTTTTCCACTTGTTCGACCAATTGATTTAGACAGTTTAAAGCATATATAAAAGACTTGTAGAAACAGGATAGGTTTAAATCACCTCCAAGGCCTTAACCAACATTCGTCGGAGGCGAAGTTTGGCCTTGGCCTGTAAAATCTCTTCAAGGTCCAACTTGTTTCCTTCTGCAGCCCACTTATCAAGCACACTCTGAACAGACAGATGCGAAGCAGCAATAATGACCTCAAGCAGCTCATTCCTTTTCCCTTTCTTACTTGTGTCTGATTCTAGCTCATTTTTAGAAGGTTCTTCAAAATTAACGTCATTGTCAGACATTTCACTTTCAAAAGATAATTCATTTTCATTCCTCACATCTGCATTACTCTCTTGAATAACATTATCACTAGCTCCAAGTCCAAAAAACTCATCTTCCTCACCACTACCTTTCGCATCGGGTAGCGTCCCAAAACTGCATCTCCCTGTAAATAACTTCAATGGAACACCTTTGGTCTGGTAAACTCTCTTCGGGCATCGATCAGAAATAGCTTGAGAAGACTTCAAAGTATCACCCTCACCTGTTACAGCCAGACCACTAGACACTTCTGACTTAGCACAGCAGGCTCGAGCTATTCCTATTGTAAATCCCTTATTCCTGAATAAAGACACGGCCAAAAAGCATCACTTCAGATTGCTGAAAACATAAAATGGGTAAACAAACAAAATTAACAGATAATAGATATCATAAGCTGATGAAAAAACTTGGAATTGCAACAAAACAAAACAAAGGTAACATAGTGGCTGATCAGTGGTCTTCAAAGTTCAAACTCAAGATGTTACTTTACTTCCAAAATGTTTTTGAATGCTAATTTTCTATCACATTTTTATCTGCTTGTTTGGTATATCCATAATCATAGTTCTAGAAGATGATAAATAAGCAGCTAACATAATAATGTTTAGCTGGGGAGAAACAAAAAACCGCTAGATAAGAAAAGCTGCGAAGCCATTTCTCTCTACTTTCCGAGTAACCAAACACACAACAAAAAATGAGCATCACTTCTGAGAAAGAGAAAATGGGTACTAAACCTGAGTGGATTCGTTGCTCGTCGAAGTGCCCACATGTCCACGAATCAGAAACCCTAACAATAGAATTGAGAGAGACAACAATGAGACCCAATCAGTTTCTTGAACCCTATGGCACTCCCAAATTCCCAGTTCCTTCAGTTCCGAAGCAAAACCCGAGACACCATTTGTTTCTTGATATGGGCCGAATAATATTGGGCCTATCGAGCCCTAACAATCAAAGGGACACGTGTCAGAATCGATGAATGCTTAAGTTCAAAGCCTAAAAGCTCGGTCGATATAGAGATTCATTTTTTTTCTGTCTTCACACCAAACAAACCCTAGGTGGATTCGAACGGCTACACAGACCGGAAGCAAAACCCGAGACACCATTTGTTTTCAATTCAACCCCATATACTACCAGTCAGGTTCAATTGCTTACTCTGTATCTCTCATCTTTATTTTTGTATTGAAAATAGGTTGAATTGTTGAATTTTATGTTATTCTCTGTTCGGGAAACTTTTTTTGTTTTTGGTAATTGTTTTGTGAGCATGGTCATGTGGTGATGTTTTGGTGTTCAAATTGAATAGGAAATTTGGATTTTATATGACTATCTTATGTGGGGTTTGGGGTTAGGTTCTGTGGTGAATGGTCTTGTGCATGTTTTGGTTGGGGATGTAACTCAGGAAATGTGTGTTGAGCTTGTGAAAATTGTATACACTGATGCTTGAGATTGAATTTTTTTACTTGTTATGTCACAGGAGCTAGTTTCTATGGATTCTAGGTTGCAGTCTCCTTTTCCTGACGATGCTGGCACAAAAACGACATTCCGGAAGCCTTCTAATGATGCTGCCAACCGGAAGTATCGGCGCCGGTCTCCTGTCAGTGGCTCATCTTCGGCTGATGGTTAGTTCTTCCTTTCCATGCTAGTAATAGATCTTTGTAATTGTATGCAATTGGGTTTTCTTTGTTAATACAAGTCTTTGTTCTTATTATATTTGGCAGCATAGAGTGGTTAAAACTATTCAAATGTTGAGTCATCTATTTAACATCATTCTTTTAGTGTTGAGGCTGGTACACATACAACTTTGGTTTCAGGGGTGCAATTTCTATAGATGAAATGGTTTATTAAGCTCTATTATCGTAGGAGATGATAGGATGAGGGGTAGAATGTTATTCGGGGTGTAATAGAATTGCCTTGGAGAGGAATCAAAGGGGGATATTGAACTCTTCAAGGGTTCAGCTTTGGGGAAGAGCCATGGTTGTAGGTACTTTACCAAAGCATACGGTGCTTGATAGTGATCAGTATTATTATTAACAACCTTAGTACTATTTTTTTGTTAGTGATATACGAGACTATTGGATAAGGGATTAAGCTTCACCTCACTATTTATCGGATGGTACATTGACGTAAGTATTCCTGATGTTATGCAGTTGTGTCTGCTTCAGTCTTGAACCCTTGCAAATCACATTTTCAAAGCTTCTAAAAAGTTAGATACTTAGATTTAATGAAAGGACAAAAGTATATTCTTTGAAAGGTTCAGAATACATATTAGAGTGGCAAAAGGTTGTAAAAATACAAAATTTCTCCTGCGTGTTTTGGTTTTTAATTGACCTGGGGCAGTAGAAGTAATTTTCTTCTGTTGCATTAAAATTATTGGCATGAGTTCACAAGTCTTAACAAAAGTAGTTGAGGTGATTATCTCACGTAATTTAAGAACCCTAAGATTGGCCAAATGTGGTACTGTCGTGTATTTTACACTCGTTGCCTATTCTTTCTTTTTTCTTAATCTATTTATCATCCATCCCTGTTATAGGTAGCCCTAGACGTGATCATAGTTCTAGTCCAATATCATCAAGGGAAGACTCTGTTAAGGTTTCTGAACATCGACAAAGGAGAGAGGACGATAGGAGGGAAGTAGACAGGGATTCTGGTCGAAGTCGGTATGATAGGACTGGTGATACTTATAAATATTCTGACCGACAATCCACAAGGGGTTCCCATGGTTACTCTAGGCATGGTGACTACCGGCATGGAAGTGAGCACAGTAGGTCAAGGGACTATTCGCGAAATTATGACAAATATTCCCGGGATAAATATGATGGTTCGGGTTACAGAAGCAAGGATAAGGAGAATGAAACTTCATCGTTAGATCGTTTGAAGTATAAGGATTCATCATCTGATAGAGCTGGATATGGTAGGAGACATGCTAATTCGAACATTAATGAGGACCATGAGGTTGAGAGGAATCGATCTGCGCGGGACAGAGATGTTTGGGATGAAAAAAGAGATCATCGTAAGAGTTCAGGTGATCATAGAAGTGATCTTACACTTCCTTATGAAGAATCCAGAGGCAATCGCCATGATTCGACTTCAGAAAGGGACAATGGCCAACAGCGGTTTAAAGAAGCTTATAAGAAGGATCCAAAGGAGCCTGATGTTCAAAAGGTTGCCAAAGGGGAAAAGAAATACGATGATAGGGAATCTAACAAGGAGAAAGACTGGTCTGGTAGAGCACCTGGGGAAAAGTTTGCAGATAAATCTGTTTATGGTAGTAAAGATCAAGAATCTCCATCCAAAAAACCTAAGTTTTTCAGAGAAGAAAACAGCACTGACTATGTGAAAGGTGATAATTGATAAATAAATTTTGTTCATTATGTCAGTAATTTGTTTTGTAGTTACTGATTGGAATGCTCTTTTACTGTTTGATTAGTGTCAAAGTTCTCTGGACCCCTAGCTGATGATAAGCCACTTTCAAATTCAAAGCAAGCACAGGAAGCTGATGGTAATTCGGGTGAGACTTTATCTGTCAATGATATCAATGCTGCAAAGGTTGCTGCAATGAAAGCTGCTGAATTAGGTATGCACTATGCAGTGTCTTCATATACATGCAAACGTAGGTTACATGTAGATACATTTGTTTTGATATAGGAATAAGTATGGTCTTTGAAAATGACATCTTATTCTGGTCCTTTGGCTACAACAATGTTCTAAGTACACACACCATACTTATCGGTAGTCTCTGATTGTAGATGTTACATTATGCCTTAAATGTTTGAAGGGTTGAAGATTAGACGAGTTCACTGAAAGAGGCTTGAGACATAACATTGAGGGTTGCGTAATGTGAGGATCTGAAACTGTGATTTTCACATGGAATGCATGTCTCACACTTTGAGTCTCTTTCATGACAGTTTGAATTTATCCTACATTTGTTGATAAAATTGAAGAATTAACTTGGCAGTTTTAACTGATAAGCAATTAGACGTTTGGCACAAACATCTTCTACATCTTCAATTTTTCCATGTCGAATATACATATACGTACATATACAACTGTAAAATGAAAATGCTTTTGCTTTCCATTGTGGCCTCAGTTATGAGAGATCAACCGCCCTCTTTTTTTTTTTTCTACTAGTAAACCTTATGCCTCCCTGTTTTTTTTACTCTCTTTTTTCTTTTTTTACTTTTCACTTCATCTTTCCTAATGCCAATGGAGGTTTTCATTATTCATAGAAAAATCTTATCAGTAAATGTGCTTGATAAGTGGGTTGATATCAATTTCAGTCTAACTTTATTAGTATATCCTTTCAAAAGTTCATTTGCAAGCCTAAATTTAAGATGGAAGATTGGCCATCGACTATCCGTTGGGTTGTGCATCATCTTGTTTTTTCATATCTCTTTTTGTGTTAACTTATGTTAACCCCTAGCTTACGAGCTTTATTAGTGTTTTTGTGGTGAGGGATGGATCTGGCAGGCACCTCATATAAGCTGTCCTTAAAACAGCCTTTTTCTTTCTTGGTACTAGATGATAATTCTTCAATTTAGCATTTGATTACGTATTGGATTGATCCTGTGCCCTGGGCACAGTATCCTACTATATTTTAGTTCATGATAACCCCAGATGTATCTGCAGCTGTTACCTGTCTGAAATTATTTACATTTTTTCCACGTAATACAGTTAACAGGAACATTGTTGGCGGTAATTATTTGTCAACTGACCAAAAGAAGAAGCTACTTTGGGGGAGTAAAAAGAGCTCAACTGCTGAAGAGGTAATTCTGATTTTCCCAACATGAAAATGAAATATTTTTGTAATATTGTCAGGCATTCTGATTTGCTTGCATCTTCTTTCTACACATTGAGTGTCTATCTATCTCATATGTGTGAAATTGTTCAGCCTGTTCATCGTTGGGATACATCGTTATTCGGTGATCGTGAGCGCCAAGAAAAATTCAACAAACTCATGGTATATCTCATATCCTCTCTCTTTTTTGCTCTTATTTCTCTCTTTCTTTGTCTCCTTCTGGTGGTGGGTAAGGAGGTAGGTTAGTTGTCATATGAGTCGGCAATTTTGACACTAAGCATGACCCTTCATTGCTTCTTCATGAATGATTCATTCTCTCAATTACATATTTTCGCCTACTAACACAGTTTTAGAGTCTGAGGTTGCCTTGGTACCTATGGCGAATTGTAGGGTGTGAAGGGCGACGTAAAGCTGGAGCAGAAAGCCAGCAGCCAAGAGGGCAGCGACCTTCTTCAAGCGGAGAAGCAGAAGGAGCTCCAGCAGGACTTGGAGAAGCAATACACCGCCGGACTACGGCGAAGAGACGGGCGCACCGTTGGATTAGGCCTTTAAGGACACGCTCTGCATTTCATTGTGCTCTTCAAAAAACAGTATGTTACATTTCACTGTACCGTCGTGCAAGAATCACATCTCAGGTGATTCACTTGTGGCATATTAACATTATGCTTTGTTACTGGAAATTTACGATCTTTGAACAAGTTATTCGAAGGACGGTTTTTCTTGAAAGTGTCCGAGACAGCCAAAACATGCATTGATGTGATCGTATAGATAGAGAGTATTAGCATGAAACATGCATATTCAATATTAGTTATGATGCATTGACATGGCACTGAAATTGACAGAAACTAGAAGATTAATTAACAGAAGATAGGACAAGAAAGTCGGTTGGGTTGTCGAGCAATTCCGTAGATACCAATTTGTGTTGATGGTGAATTCGATGTTGCCTAGTCCCCACCAAATACAGCCAACATTTGAGCATTTTAGTTAGCAAGAAGCAGACAATTTATGTGAAATGAAACCAACATTTGGTTTTATATTAAAGTAAATTACTATAGAAGCAGACAAATGTTACGATGTAACGACACTGAGAGACTGTGTATATAAATGACCGTGTCACGTACTATAATGTAATTATGATCGTGAAATCACATTACTATCGCGGAAATGTCTTGATTGCGGTTACAAAGTTGCTGTTTTGATCACGAAGCTTGTTTCCATGATCACAAGGTTCACTCCCCCACTTCGGCTAAGTTTGGGACTCCTCACCCTTTGTTCGACCGTCGTGTTTGAGTTTACGCTACACGGAAGAACTTTTTTCTCACAATTTGCTTCAAGACTCCCAATTATGGATAGCTCGATTACGTAGAGTCACTCTTAACTACCCCCAAGGAGCCCCAATGAGGGAAACAACATTTAGCTCCCACAAGAGACACCAAGGGAGCTCGCGCCCGCTATCACCAATCTTGCTCTTGCTCTAGGGCCGCGATATCATGCCGCAAGGGTAGAATCCTGACACACGTGCTCTTCTTCTGCCGATCGTCCATCTCACTCTTCGTCCGAATGAACTACACTCTCACGAAAACCCAAGAAATCATAAGGAAAACTCATCGTCCATCCTTCGTAAACAATCACCTCAAGGAAAACTTATTGCTTCTCATTTGTACATGGTAATCTCAAGGAGAGCTTCTCGCCCTTCTCTAGAATCCGGGCACACGTGCTCTTTTTCTATCAATGTGTGATTCAGATTCTTCAAGTTAATTTTTTTTCTCATGTCCGAGGCGGTTTTCTAAGTATACACCCAACTCTCTATAAACATGATGCTACCCTTGCACAAAACTTTTAACTTTGTCCTAGAGTACCACACTTAAAACGTTTCAAAGACAAATAACCTAACACGTGGACAAGACGAGAAACAACTGTTAATTTAACCCGGTAAGAAAGAGTGCATCAATGTGAATGCAGTAAATTGAACAGTTGGTTGTTGCTATTACTATAAATATCATTAAAAACCAGGAGACCCACCTGATCTGAGAAGGTGAGTCATGGATTAAATTCTAGTCACAGGCACAGGCACAGGCACAAGCACAAGCACAGAACAAGAGGCTCCACTGTTGTGCAAGCTCTAGCTTGTTGATTACTGAAAAATTGGACCATATAAAAAAATGTGTAATGTTACAGAAAATGAGAGCTGTCCCCTACAATACACATATTGATGTCCCAACATCTGATTCTGATGTTGGCTTCTTCTTTTAACAATTTACTAATAATTTATTTATTAGCACCAATCCATCACATAAGGTGCTCCTGAGGCTATCATTCCAAAGATTTTTGGAGGATAATATCTGCAACACTTTTTTGCTACACCAAATATTAATATTCTACTCCACAAATGGTCCATATATATTGGAGTGATGCAATTTGGTCACTTGGGCATCACCAACTCCAATGGTTTTATTTTACATTTTCTTCATAAAGAACAAAAAAAATGGATTTGATAAGGACACAAATTGTTATAATTTAGTAGAAGCAAAAATCAAATGTCATTACTCATTGGTAGGAGAAGAATACATCAAAAACTAAAGGGAGTCCAAACCTGAATTTTTATGTCTCAAATCGATTTAGACCTTAAACTTTTTTTTTTAACTCAAATACATAAACTTTCATGTTTCAATCAAATTTAGATCCTGATTTTTATGAAACCGGCCAAAATACTTCATGAACTTTTAAATATTGGCCTAATTTGGCCCCAGAACTTTTGAAAGTTCATAAACCATTTTGGGACAAAAAAATTTAAGGATCAAACTGGGTCGTATCACAGAAGTTCGGGGACTATTTTAGATTGAAAAAAAATTATGGATCAAACCGGACTAAAACATGAAAGTTTAGGGACCAAAATGATACTTTTGATATTATTATTTTTCTTTTTAGTCTTTTAAAGTTTTGGGACTTTGCTTACCTTAGAGCATCATTTTTATGATAAAAAAAATATTTTAAAAAATAAAGATACTTTTGTTCTTTGGTTTTGGATGTGAGTGAGGTAGCCACTACAATTTGTGCCCAAAGAACCCCACAAAAAATAATAAGAAGAACTCAAAAAGAAATTCATGACATGAATGTTTTGGGGAACTAGACAAACCACTTTGTAAAAAGAAAATTCAATAATAGTTTTCACTTAAAATTGGGAGATGTGATAATATATAAGATAGGTGTGATTTTATTTTGGAAATTTGAGAAATGGATTGAACATGGTACTAACTATAAGCAAATAAAAATTGAGATGTGAGAGCATGTGATTAAAGTGAAAGACACAAGCAAATGTTGCATATAAATGCATTGCATCCACCAAAATATGGTGATATATATATATATATATCATATGGTTCAAAAAGTTGGTGACCACAAACAAATTTCAATAAGTGCCTTCCATGGCCAACCTAATTTGACAGCAAAAAGCTCAGTGCTCAATCATGGTGCTCTCTTCCCTTAAAAAATCAAGTGGCCAAACACACAAGTAGAGAAAAAAATATTCAAACTTTTCTATATTCTTTTGAGTGATTTTAACTATTTTTATAAATATTATGGTTATAATTCAATCATAATTTTATCGTTAAACGTGAAAGACACTTGTTTGGATATATTAAGTTCACGACAAACACAATATTTCATTAAAATATCACCTTTTTTTTCGTTTCATGAAAACGAAACGATATGCTCTCTTAGTACAATAACATTTATCTTTAGTAGGAATACATAATCCAATTTAAAGATTTGAGAAATTAAGAAAGAAAACTATTGAAATGTTCAAGAAAATAATTGATGTATCCATTAGCCCAAACATGGCATATAATTACCAACATCTCGTGGAACAAGTGGTAAACTTACCACTTCGGATCTTCAGTGGTCCGGTTTTGAGTCACCATGAGCATGATGTTGGTACGTAGTTTAGTATTGTATAGATGGGGTTACGTTTATATTTTTATGTTTGTAAACTTAATTGGGCTTTCTAGCCCAAATTTTAAACCTGACATCTATTTTTTTTTCCAAGAAAAGAGACTAAATTTGATAACCATTAACAAGAATTGGACCCACATGATCTGAAAGACTCATCCTAAAATCTTTATCTGCAACAATAATCTACTCCTACTGTGACTCAATTGAGCCTAATTGATTAGTCATAAAGTTCCAATTGCCTATATTCTTGAGAAACCTCCCATATTTGGGCCCATCCCATCTGAGGTTTTCATGATCTTCTTCTTTGTGGATTCCATATTGTAATTATGTTGACATCACAACAACAATAATTGAGTTTCTTATGTGAGATGGTGAATCAAAGATTTGAAGCATCTAAATCACACTTGCTTTCTTCTTTGACCCGCTATAAGAAAAAGTTTTATCAGCGATAGAATCAATTACAATTCTAAAATCGTCGTTCATCAGCGGCGGAACCAGTTACAGATCTAAACTTGTCGCTGATCAGTGATAGCGACTATGGATCCCAAACCGTCGCTACCCCGTCATTATTATGATCAACGAAGATTTTGGAACGGTTAGCGACGAAAATTTCTGTGGCTATTAAGCCACTTTCTTGTAGTGACCAATACTCCATGTATAAACACTAATTAAAGGGTACCCTTCATGTTTCATGTCATGATATTCATATACTTTATGGAAATTCATGAACCATTATTTTTGTGATTTCAAAGTTACGTGTTCAAATTAAAGAAACATTTTTCTTAAAATAAATAAATTTAAAGTTCCGAACATAAAATTTTCTGTATACTATATAGCGGTGAGAATATGCGTCTTGTATTTGTCACTTTTCTTATTTGGTAATACTTGTTCTAACACAACTTGGTTTTCTTTTACTAAAATTGTTGCTCAAATGGATTTTATGAGTAGATTCATTTACCTTGTTTTCTCTTTCTTTTTTGGGCAAGAGTTTTGGGAAAGACTTGGGAGGCACAAACTTTTGCTTGGAAAAAAGTGAAGTGGAATATAAACAAACAGAAATAAAAAGAAGAGAAGGAACTGGCTTGTGCTGTGCTGTCAACATAGGCTCAATAGTGGTGCATATAATTTGGCCAATTCAGGGTCAGCAATGGCTTCCATGAGAGTGTGATGGATCACCATTGCATGAATCTTTTTTCTGTTTTGGTCACAACAAAAACATGATCATGGAAACAAACAAACAAAAGAAACCTTGTAGTTTGAAGGTCTTGTTTGGATTGATTATTTCAAATGTCTACGACGATAGAATATAATATACGTAAAAAAAAGAAGACTCATAAAGTAACAACACTTATAAAGAAACTTGAGGTCAACTCGTATGAAATATGGGTTAAACGTACTGCACATTACCTATGCAAATTCTTACGATAGTTCGCAACACATGAGGGTATAAATGGCTTGACGACCGAATATTAATGATGGATTTAATTGTAGATATTCTTACGTAAAATTTACTACGGTAAATAACTAGATCAACCAAACAACACACTAGTAGATTTTATTTTTACTTTTGCATCTCATAGTAATACATCAATACCTTTACAATGTCAATATGTGAATTTCTAGGTGTTGAGCTAATGAGTTCAATGGTCCCACCCCCAAGACCTAGTCTTCCTGCAACATCATGGGAAGTGGTGAAGTGGAACAAAAACTTGTGAAACTAGCTGTGCGGCTAAGGAACCAAAAAAAAAACAAATAGACAAGATTCACAGGCCTAGCTAGCATCATAGGAGGAGAAAAACTAGTAGGAGAGCATTGGGGAGATCATAAGCAACAAGACAAAATGGAGTCCCCAATTTCTTTTCTTTTTGATTTTACCCTCAAAGAAGGTCATATAAAATGTCAAGTCCCATTCTTGAATGTGTCATGATTTGATTTGGCTTTGGATTTTGATATTGGTTGTGGTGGTGTGCCATGTGTTTGTGGGTTGGTGTGGGGCTGTTGAAGTTTGGTGGAAGTTAGGCAAAGGATCAGTTAGGCTTTTATGGGTTTTGTGACAAATCACATTTGACACACACACACACACAACAAAAACAAGTTCCATCCACTGCCCTCCCAATACCAGAACCACCTTAAAAACAGGCCATCAATCAGATAAAAGCTCCTTTCTTTGTCCTTTAGATATATGGGAGGTGTGATCAAGATTGGGATGAAGTGAAACTGAAGAGGACCCACTTCAAGTTCATCGTCAAGCTGTAGCTTCTGCTACAAGTCCTCTTCTTCTTCTTTGCTTGCTTTTTACTGTTTTAAGGGTTTAGTCTCATAAAACTTCAATCTTTTCACCAAACTGTCACCTACCCATATCTGCCATCTTCCTCATCTTTAACACTTCCAATTGTTTTCACAAATTTGGACATCTGGGTCTTGCTTCTCCCAAATCTCCATAGATATATACTATGATCTCTCTTATGGGTTCTTGATTCTTCTCAACTCAAAGCAATCAGATCTTGCAAACCCAGTTCTTAGATTTTATTCTTTTGTCTCCCCAATAGTTTTTTCCTTTTTCTTTTTTTCTTTCTTTTCTTCTTTTTCAACCTCTCTAGGGACAGTTGTCAGTCATCTACTGATAGAACAGACAGCTTTGGTTCTCTCTCTCTCTCTCTCTGAGTGGTGGTGGTGAAGGAATTGAATTCACAGCATTTAAGAGGAGGGCACCAAACTTGGTGTTGCTGTTGCTGTATTTAGCTGCCTTCAATAAAGGCTTTGTCTGCTGAGAGTGGTAACAGATGTCCCTCGTTTAGACAGGCCACAATCAAGCCCCACCCCTCTTGCATTTAGCTAATACCAGCACATCCTCTTTACCCATTGGTGGATATTTCCTTGTCAAAAACCAAATAATAATCATTTTTAATATTGATCTTTCACTCTTTTTTTGAGTCTTTGTGTGCATATATATTGTTACCTCTCCCCCTCCCACTCTTGCTTCACTAGCAATTGGCTCCTCTTTAGCCCATTTTGGTTCCCTGAAACCCCAATTTGATGCTGTTCTTCTTGATTTCTTGCTTCTCCTTCATCCTCCTCTCCAACTCCTTCTCTGTCAAGCCACTGCCTTCCAAGATGAGTGAGTGGAGATTGTTGTCTCCATGGTTCTGGGGCCAGCTTACCAGCTTTCTTGTGTCCTGCTTCCAGAAGAGAAGCCTCTCTGAGAGCTCCTTTCAGTTCCAGGTGCCTTTTGTGGTGATGCCACTCAAGAAAATGATCCTTGCCTCTCCAAAACCAGAGAAGGTAGAGGAAGAAGATAAGATCTCTCTCCTGGACTTGCCTGAGTTGACCCTGGAGTGCATTTTTGAGAGGCTCTCTCCAGCTGGTCTCTGCAGCATGGCTGGGGTGTGCACTTCTCTGAGAGATAGGTGCAGGAGTGACCATTTTTGGAAGAAGCACCTGAAGCAAAAATGGGGGAGAGTTCTTGGTGATGCTGCTTACAGTGAATGGCAAAGGAACATGGCTTCAAGGAGGAAACCTAGGCTCCTTGGCAAAAGCAAGCAAAAGGGTTTTTTCAAGTCTCTTTACCAAGCTTTGCCAATTTCTTGGATTAGCCCTAAAAATGGAGGTAATGGTGAAGAAAGGAGCTGCTTGGCAGTGGATTCAATCATGGCTTGGTACCTATCTCTTGAAAATGGCAAGTTCTGGTTTCCAGCTCAGGTCTATAACCGTGAGGTAATTGATCAATAGCTCCAACAACATTAGCTCATGGACATGATCATGTTTGTAATGTGCTTTAAGGTTGTTCCAACAAATTACCTAATTTCTATGTTTTTGATGTCTTTGGATTGCAGAATGGGCATGTTGGGTTTATGCTGTCATGTTATGATGCCAAACTTTGCTATGATTCCCAGACAGATACCTTTCAAGCAAGGTACAACACAAACAGATTATATTGTTTTTCAAATGACACCAAACAATTGTATGAATCTGTGGTTGTGGGAATCTCATAATATTTTGAAGATACCTTAACTATCAAATTTCAAGTTTTTTTTTTTTTTTTTTTGCAACATTATGTAGTATTTTGATAGGGGTTCCCTGCTAAGCTCAATATGTAATTGTACATTTCAGGTACTCGCCACAGGGACGGCTCACAACTGAGGAAAATATAGCCTGGGATAGGCTTAGAGCTCCACCAGTTGATACACCACCACATGTTCTTCATGAATCAGACTGTTTAAATGACTTGAAACCCTGTGATCACATTGAGATTCAATGGAGAAGAAACAAAGACTTCCCTTATGGTGCGTTTCTATGATCTGCAATGTTACATTGTGTAAATTCCTTAATGAAGCATTGAAATTTTCTGAAACTTGATCATGTTATGCTAAATGTGTTGCAGGTTGGTGGTACGGCGTTGTGGGGCACTTGGAATCGTGTGATAGGAATGATCATCAGTGCCATTGTCATCGTAGTGGTAAGAAAACAACCTTAGACTATGTGTTTATTTCTTACCGCGGATAAATTTAGGTTCTTGTACTCTTGATTGATTAGGTAAACAAACTAGGATAGCCAAAGAACATGACTTAATGTTGAAAACTTCCCTTTTTGTATATGAATTCTACTTCCATCCACGCGAAATTGCCACATTTCAACCATTAACAACTTAGATATATACATGTTCACTACTTGGTACTTTTTGTTCTGATTAGGTTAACGAGTTAAACCATGATCATCTAGAAACCTTGATAAATCAGAAACAACCATGTAGAAAATCATTATGGTTCCAAGATTTCATTGACAGATACATTTTAAGTCATCTTAGACTCTGCGTTTATTTCTTACTGCGGATAATTTTGGGTCTTGAGCTCTTGATTTAATAGTTAAACAAACTAGGATATCCAAAGAACATGACTTAATGTTGAAAACTTCCCTTTTCGTATACGAATTCTACTTTCGTTCACGCAAAATTACCACATTTCAACATTAACAACTTAGATACATGTTCACTTCTTGGTACTTCTTGTTCTGATAAGATTAAAGAGTTAAAACCATGATAATCTAGAAACCTTGATATATCAGAAAACAACCTTGTCAAAAATCACTATGGTTCCAAGATTGAATGAGAAGTAGTTTGATGCATATACATATATAGATATGGGATCAAAGTGTTTGTTTAGTTTCTGAGACACTGATAGTGACATTAATTTACTGATGACAGACAAGGTGATATTGGAGTTCCACCAGTACACTCCTGGGTCTCGATGGAGACGAACAATAGTTAAGAGAAAGGATCACAAGGAAGAAGGAGACGAAGCAGACGGGTTCTATGGAGGGATCAGAAAGCTCTACAAAAACGAGGAGATCTCAACGTGGAAGCGCCTTTGGCCAAACCAGGTTTTGGAATAGTCTAGCTGGTCAGTCTCAATGCGCACTCTGTAGATAACCCCTAACTTTTGTTCTCTCTAGAACTGTGAATGCTAAGAGATTATATATAGTAGAAGAGACCATTACAGGATCAGGCTTCAGTATATTTTTGTTTTTGTTGTCTTACATTTCTTGTTCATCAGCATAGGCCTTGATTTGGATACATTTATGGTGTAAATTTAGTATGTACCATGTAATGTATCCTGAATTTACTATGAATAATAGTAAAAAGATTCATCATCAGAATATGCAAAAACTCCATATCATGTATACATATAATTTCTTGGAACCAATCTACACAAAACTAGTTTTGTGTAATATTGGACAGTGCTTGCCATTTTTATGTTTTTGTTTTCTGTATTATTTGATGGGTTTCTTGTTTGTTACCATGAAGAGAAGAAAGAAAAACACAAAAGAGGTGATGATGATTCATTGATTTGGTTAGCTTGTTAAGCTAATCTGTTCCTTTTTCTCTTACCCTTAATGGGTAGCTTAATTTTTCAAACATTGTTGCCTGTCCAATATTAGCTTGTTTATGCTACAAGTCTCTGTACATTAAACCCAAATTAATGGTGCCGTTTTGGAAGTTGCTTAGCAATTATTAATCTTGATTAATTACAAGAAGCTTCTTTTCTCTGTCTATGCCATGAGGTTCTTGAGCGGACTCGCAAATTCGCGGTTGACACCTTTAATCCGTTCTACCACACCTATACTAATCCTTCTTCGAGCCG
>JAYMTH010000782.1:0-17995 GCA_036897465.1 Pelargonium australe | reverse complement strand
ATTTGTACTTTGATAAAAATTCAAGTACGAGCAATATGCATGCCTAAAATGAAATTAATACTTCTATATAAACCACTGCTATAACAGTTGACTGATCTGTCTTGCTCTCTTAATTAAGAATTTGTGTAACATCAATTGGTTCCATCTAAACCGCTAGTGAAGATTTGGGAGTTCATGATTTCTAATCTCTTGGCACTATCGCTAACTACAGGATGTCCAGGTTTCAGAAACCTGACGACATTTCAGATTTTTAACTCTTCTTTAATCTTCTGGATGCCCCATGAAGCATCTCTGAATTGGCTCAGCATTTTCAAAGTTTACAGATTCACATGTTTGTTTTTCAATTTGGAATCAACTTATTTGAATAACCCCACCAATTCCTATTTTATATGTTTGGCACAAAATGGGTTAAAGATCAGAGACATTTCTGACTGTACTAGTGTCATTTAAAAACAAACTAAAGTTTGGGACCATTTGATAGATATTATAGTAAATGCCATAGAAAATTGGTCGGGTGTCGCTATTCATGATCTTCAATATATTTTCTATGCAATGTAAGGTACGACTTTCTATTGACTACTATCCCTATTATCGGTGTTCTTGCCATTTCCATTACTGGGAACCATGGCACTATGCTATCAAATCTCAAGAAGATGCCAATTTTCCCAGTAAAATATTTGCACAGAAATTTATGGTTTGACTGAATCACATACCTGATTTTCATTTGAGCAGCAATAATTTTGGCTGATTCCACAGCCCCCATGTGGTTGGTACCAAGAACCGTCAGTAGATGCTAACTGTAGCCTCTGTAGATGCTAACTGTGCAGCAAGAATTTTAGACTCAAATCACATGGAGCATTGATTCTTTATGGTCTGCAATAAAACACTGCTAAAAGATAATTTGAACACATAGCATTAGGTGAAAAGAAAAGACTGTTTTCTTCAAAGTTCACTACTGATCATGTAATCAAGGAAAAATATAGATTGTTTGTATCAAATTTCAAGGTAGATTTACAGGCTATTACATCAAGTTGAAGTTGTTTATTAGCATTGGTTCTAGCAATCAACCATGTGAGATTGTGATCAAAGATACGGTTGAATTTCAACGTGTATAGCAGCTGTTATCTAACAAATAAGTTATTTTTTATAATTATAACTGATTTAATATTAGAATAGAAGAGAGATGTTACTAGAAAGGATCCCACAACATACCTTGCTTATGTGTTGGTTGCTCCATGTCTATAAATATGGGACACATCCACAATCTGATCAGCATCTTTTTCAAGACCTTCATCTCTCAAGCATCTATAGCTTTAGAGCTCTAGCCGCTCTCTGCCTCTGAAAATGGCGCTGAAGCTTCATGGACTCCCCATGTCAACCTGTACCAGTCGGGTTCTGACTTGTCTCCATGAAAAAGATGTTGAGTTCGAGCTCGTCCCTGTGGACCTTTTCACCTGTGAACACAAACAGCCTCCATTTCTAGCCAAGAATGTAAATATAAGCAACTATTTTCTCTATCCGTTCCTTACTTTTACTCATTGAATCTAAAGAAAACTTTTATTTTCCTCTTATGTGCTGGCAGCCCTTTGGTCAGATTCCAGTACTAGAAGATGAGGACCTAACTCTTTTTGGTAAGTTTCAATACGTTACCATATAGAACAGTTTTCTAATAGACAGTACGTAACAGTAAAGAATATTTTTCTGGCAGAATCTAGAGCAATCACAGCTTATGTGGCTGAAAAATTCAAGGGAACTGGTTTTGATCTCATAAGGCACCAAGACCTTAAAGAAGCAGCACTGGTCAAGGTATGGATAGAGGTTGAAGCCCAGCAATTCAACCCTGCAATCTATGAAATTGTTTTCCAGTACTTTGTGGCACCGATTCAAGGCAAATCGCCTGATCAGACAATAATTGACACCAACCTGGAGCAGCTAGGTAAAGTACTTGACGTGTACGAAGCAAAGCTGAGTAGCTCCAAGTACCTAGCCGGTGATTTCTATACTTTGGCTGATCTGCACCACCTCCCTTACACTTACTACTTCATGAAGACTCCCTGTGCATCACTGATCAACGACCGTCCTCATGTTAAGGCGTGGTGGGAAGATATTTCTACTAGGCCTGCTTTCCAAAAAGTGGCTGAGGGCATGAATTTTGGTGAGAAATGATAATATCAGTGGTAGTCATCAAACATATGGTGGTTGTCATCTAAAAGAACTTCTAAATCTTAATATCAGTGGTAGTAATTCTATTATCAAATTGTGTTTTTATATGGGGAATTGTTGGTAACTTCCAATGTCGTGAGGATCTAGTACTTTGGAAGTGGAATTCTGCTCTCTGTGCTCTACTCCTTTATCCAAGTCCTAATATATAGTTTCACTAGTAGGACAACTAAAGACTAGCGACACACATTCATACAAAATAGTTTCATTCATCAGACAATTGAAGAATAGTGATATGCATAATTTGAAATAATTGCTAAGAAAATTGATCAATTTGCAGCATGCACATAGCATCAGATCAACAACAAAAATATCTATCACCTTTAGACAAATTACTGCTCAGCTGTAACGATGCAAGTACACTTTGTCAACACCAAAATAGAATATGATCAGACTAAATCTGGGAGAAATATGTGGATAAAATCAATCTCTCATCAGTGTTCATGATTTGCACCTCCTTCCTGCCAATAGAAGTTAAACCATTATATTCAATATTTGTCATGCAAATTAGAATGGACTCTAAAAGTCATTGAGAACTCGTGTTAAATAGTTCAAAGCATTTGTAGTGCTGAAGAACGAACTCTGTAATATATACCAAGAGGAATGCATAATTCAACCTCTCAAATGGTCAGGATCTCTCGGATAACTGAAAATATGAACTTATGCAGTTCCATTTGCATCAAAGTTTAACTTGGTTTTAGATTCAGTGTAAAGAATCAAAGAGGGCTTTACGTACCATGGAGGGTGAATACGAATCATGTTCCCGACTTCAAGCTCAACATCACTGCAAACTCTCGGACTAAAAATAATTGTCTGTTTACTCCCTTCATCTTCAATAGCTGTTTCATTGCCCCCTGTCCAGTGGAGGTTGTTCTGCATAAACAAACATGTATCTCCAACCATTATATAATACTTCTGACCATAAATTGTGACAATGCACATGCTTTTTATTCCCCTCGAAGAACAAAGGGAGTGATAAAGAGAGATAGGTAATGATGAACAAACAAAAAGAAGAGTGGCATATTGAAGTTCAGTAGAAAATCCTTTAAGAACTGCAAGTTCTTAATTTTATAAAGTCACTACCTCTAGAACAGGTGATCAAAGTATATTTTGATAACAATGTCCTACAAGGTTAGATTGCACAGTTCTTTTCATATGAATTATGTCTAAGATTATAGAGTTGTGATGACCACAAAAATCTAATTATCACGTTCCTTGTAAGTATTGGAAGCTTCAAGCATTGTTAGGTTAGAGAATACCATATAATTTGCAGCATAACTATTATACGTGCAGTTAAGCACTTGTATTTAGCAACTGCAAGACCAAGGTTTCAAAGATCATACACATTGAGCTTTACCTCATCGTTATCAGCTAAAGAGCAATGACAAACTGTCAACTTCGCATCCAGATACCTAGACAGGATTTTAACATTAACACAACCTGGTTCATCTGAGAAATGAAACAAAAGTGAACTAAGCAATGATAACACACAATCGAAAGCTCTTTTCTGTCAATTATGATAATGCTTGAACGAGCATTAGAAATTCAATCAAAGAGAGGTTTTTTTACCACTTGAGCTAGCTCCTGCCTGTGACCTCTTCAAGAATGCTGTATCTCTTTCTTTTTCAGCTTGCATGACTTGCTGCAGCTTCCCAAATAATCCAACACTGCAAAATTTGGTAGTATAAGAGCATGGTTGGCTTACAAACTAGATATTTGGAACAGCTGCTACCAAATATCAAAATGCATCTGCATGACTAGAAATTATACTCTCAACATTACCCCTGCAGTCTAGGAATTGCGAACAGACCCCCTTCATTTGAGGAAGTTGCACCTATAACTTCCTGAAACCGATCTACCATAGTTTGCCTTTTCTTTTCTGGAATGATAAGCTTTAAATGCTGATAAACAGCATGCATAAGTATATAACTTAAGATACTTGCCACTTACCAGTAGATAAATTCAAGAAGATAAAATCAGACAACAGTTTCGACAAGTATACCTCATCATCACTAGATGATCCACTACCCATGGGCTCAGGGGGGTCTTCATTGTCAATGATTCTATCTCCCAATGAAGATATGCTTCGCTTGGTGACATGATGTGTCTTCCTTCCTCCTGTTCTGCTGTGCTGCAGCCAATAGCAGAATCAGACTAAGAGCACATGTGACATGTCTGCAGCAAAAAGAAGTAATAAGGACACTTATTGTCCAAAGAAGAAAGCAAACCATTTGAGTATTTTCTTGCAGCACACTATTCTTATCCTGAAGGCAACCTAATAGCTCAGCCATTGAATGTTGAATACATCCATTCCCAAGACCTTCTACTTCAGCTGGCAGAACCTCTAGTTGCTTCACCTCCTCGCCATGAAACTCATCAAGATGTTCAGATATGGAATTCCCTTCACTTTTGTGCTCCATAACTCCAGAATTTTCCGATTCATGAACTTTAATCATAGAAATGGGAGGCCAAGAGACCCCTTCCTTTGGTGACTGGAAACAGAATGAAAATTTTGGCCTGGCTTTGACTTTGAAACCTGTGGCAAAGATAACCAAATTCCATCAATATGGAACTTATTAGAGAAGAAAGAATAGGTCATGCTATCAAAGATTCAAAAGCATCCAGATAACCACATCTTATCTCAGACCCATCAGCAAGTTAAATGAATTAGCAACCTCAATGATAGTCAACCAACAGGACTAATAATAATAATTTATAACCTTATAAATAAAATGCACTTTTGACAGTCTATGGGTGTCCAAGTATTTTAGTGACAGGAACATCAAAATCTGAAATAAATATAGAATTTTCCCTTCCAAAGGCTTAGGACTAGAGCACACATGAACCTGTTATGCTCTCCTACTGCTAGAAAAAAAGGACTAAGAAATGTTGCCATTTCCAGTCATGTACTTATTCATACATATATTTTAAAGAGCAAATTTCGGAATGAGAGCATAACACATGTAACATGGAATATTAGAACAGTTTAGGTAGTTAAAACTGACAAAGTGAGAAGTTGTGAGGATCTAAACCATTTACATTGAGTAAAAACTAAGGAATATTAAAGGGACGGGATAACATATAGTAGAACCTGCATTTAAATGATAAGAAAACCAGAAAGCACAAACATGCCTATTTACTTCCCCTGAAACTTTTACAAGCATGACAAAGTTCTACCTGGCAAAATATCATGGAATGCAAACATTAGTGTACAAGATCTATAATAAAATATACCCTCAGAAGATTTAATTGGTCTTGAATAGATAGCATAAGACGATGAACTGGAAGCATTTTCATTCAATCGAACCAGTGACTCAGCTTCTTTGTTTACCGCAGACCATGTCTCTGACTCATCTTTCTTTTTGTTTCCAAAGCTATGACAGGTAACTTTCTGTGACTTTTGAGCATCTGCCATAAATGAAGCTTCTAAAAGTACATTGTTCTCCTGCCGAAACTTATTATCTGAAGTTAAAAATCTATTGAACAAAAACAAGATAGCATGAACAAAACCAGGCACATGATCATCAATGGAACCTTGAATGTATACCTCATCATCAGATATCTTCTCCACATCTGAGTCTGATGCATACGCCTTCTCTGGGGAGCAGCTAAGATCACTCTCATGCTGGAAATCAGGAATTTTCACATCTTCTGAAGAGACACCCGCTTGCTTCTGATTATAGCATTATTGTGACACATAACTATTTGAATACTTTGTGGCTAGAAACAAAATCATAAATCACAAATACAAAAGAGGGCTCACATGCCTTCTGTGATAAACTGCTAATTATCCTTCCACGAAGTAGTTTATCCGTACCTACACCACAAACGAACACTCATGTTCTGAATAGCTGTTTGATGATAATCATAAAACTGTAATTGCAGTAAACAGCGTGAAAACCAGAAGACAAGCTTAGCAACATTCAAAATTGAGCAACTACAGAAATTCAAAAAGAGCAAGCTTAACCAGACACCTCTGAGGGTTGCAAATTGCGATTGAATCCCCAATTTTCTCTACCAAAACACAAAAACATAGTTCAAATACACATACAATCATTGCGGCTTGAAATTCCAATATAGAATTATAAAAAGAAATGAAAGAATATGGAATTGACATAAATTTACAAAATCCAGTAGAATAAGCAAAGTGTCACAACCTTGTTCTCTGCTTGTTCGCCCAATGAAACACAATCATTCGGCCAACTGCAATTAAAATCCTCTTCGTCTACAAGTTGCATAAATAAAATGAAAAGTATATTCAAAACATCGATGAATGAACTCTTGATCTACACACACACAAATGAAAATTCGAAATCAGTAGAAAAATTACCAGAAATGCTCAGATCAGAATCAGGATTTTCCTGCATCAAACATATCAGAAGAAACAAACGATTAGCCAATCTTCTCCACTAAATTTCTCATTCCGAGTAGAAAAACCTTAGGGATAGGTTAGGGGTTTACCGGGAATCCGTGTTGCCGCCACATTTGCAAATTTTCCAGAGAGAGAAAAAAACGGTCGATCACGATTTCAGCTTCAGTATATGAATAAATCAGGTGGAGTTTAGAATTGTTTTAAAAATTATTTAATAGAAAACATTTTTTAATATGAAAAAAAAAAAAATCCAAACGACGCCAGAACAGTACGAAACGACGGAAACTAATTGCTTTCCTAGTTTGGTTTGGTCCCAACTAATTAAATTACCCACTAAATCGGTTTAGTTTCCATGCTACTCAGTACACGGTCGATCTCTTCCACTAATATTATTCAATGGCAAAGATTCAGAAGTCAACGTACATCCGTGTTATCTGACGTCCATAAAGAGTTGCACGTTCTACTTAAAGTAGTCTCGCTTACAGCTGATTTTTCCTCAACCCGCCCCTCAAATTAAACCCGCGCAATTTTGAATATTTTCTTTCCCGAAAATAAAATTTCCATTTTTAATTATTAGTTTATTACTGGAGCAAAAAGGACAGAGCAGAGCACTGACGACGAGAGAGGAGGTTGGGAATCGAATCGGCGATTGATTGATGAAGATATCCAAGAGCAAAACCCTAAAGAGGAGCAACAATGGCAGAAGAGCAGGTGGCAAGATGAAGGGCACGCTGGGGAGGCACTTGCAGCTCCAGCTAGGGCAGGTCTCTCTCCTCCGTTACCAAGCTGCTTCTTCTTCCATTTCCAATCCCTCGGTTTTTCACAATCTTCGCGACACTCAAGTATCAGATTCGCTCTGCCTCGATTCCACTTCGGCGGCCGCCGGTGATGCCGGCGAGGAGGCGGTTGTTGACGAGAAAGATTGTATTCTCAGCCAGGACTTCTTTTGGTAAATCTCTCTCCATCTGTTTCGATTTATTGCGTTTTTGTGTACGACTATATGATGATGAAGGCATTTGGGTTGATGAAACTGGAATTAGCTGTAATTTTGTGGAAACTGCGTTGTGAATTAGTGAAGAACTCTATGCATCCCCAAATTTAGAGAAGCAGATGGAGTAATAGGGATGTTTTCAATTTCTGGATAATTAGGTTTTCATGCCACTCCCAAAGTATTAAAAGGAAGAAGTAAAAAATGTCTCTTATCCACATTACACTGTGGGCACTAGATTGTTGTGATAACTTATCAATAATTGTGTTTCTTCTGGGTGTCCTGTATTTGGAAGCACAATGCATTGGATGCCATTATATTTGTGTGTTTGTTCTTTACTTTTATGGAGGATGACAGTCCACCGAAGGTTCAATTTGCTGCAATTTTTAATTTGTTGGTGATTTGTTTGTTTATTTTGAGAATGCAGCACTCCTGATTATATTACCCCGGATAATCAAAATACATTGACCAGCTGGGATTGCAACAAGGTAAATGTTGTTGAAGTTTAAGTATCTTATGGCCGGTATGATTTGTTTTTGTTCAAAATTTGATTACTCTTTGATTTTCCAGGAAAACACACCTTGCCCGAAATCACCTGAAAAAATAACTACTGGAAAAAGCAAATATTTTCAGAATGGTAAGATAATAGTGGCTGTGAATTTGAGTTTATTTGTATCAGTTTCCTAGTTTTATTAAATGTTAATGTCCACAGTGTTACATATTAATATGTTCTCAAGTAATTATCTTATTTAGTTATTAGGTTGTGGAATAAAATACCTGGATGAGAAAGTTTCTCTAACATCTTCAATTTGAATATCATACTTTTTCCAGATAGTATTACAGTGAATCCTCTTAGTCCTACCTTGTTCGGTCAACTAGAGGACATTACTGAGGATACTTATGGCGAAGATGAGGAAGAAAAAGAGAAAACTTTATTAACTGAACCACAAAAGAAGCAAAATTATGTTTCACAGTCTGCAGTTGCGTTACGCTGTCGGGTTATGCCCCCTCCTTGCATCAGTAATCCTTACGTAAAGGAAGCTTCAGAAATGGATATAGATCGGTTTGGCAATCAAAGGTTAAAATGTGCAGGTATGGTTCTATTAATTAGTTCTATCATTTGTTTATCCACCGAGAATTACCACTCAGTATTTTACTGTCTGAAATGAAAATGAAATATGTAGTTTAATCTGTCTAATGTAATTTGGCTTGCCGCATCTCGTTGTTTGTAATTATTCTTTTTATTTCCCTTTTTCATATTATGGGGTAAGGGCTCCTTGCTAAAGATCCCAAATTAATTTGATTTATTCATTATACAATCTCCAGGATTATTCCCGACAGCCATGGGTGGAGATGGCCTTTCACGATATCACGCAGATTTTCATGAGATTGAGGTATACTTGTCATGTAGTAGCTAAGCTCTTATTGAAATTCTTTACCTTCTTGTCTAATTTATTAAGCTGTGATTCCCTTCCAGCAAATCGGTACTGGGAATTTCAGTCGTGTTTTCAAAGCTTTGAAGAGAATTGATGGTTGCATGTATGCTGTAAAGCAAAGCACAAGACACTTGCATCAAGAAACAGAAAGGTAGGTGTTTTGTATGTGCCTCTACATACGTACACACCCACATATCCATTTCTTCTTTTAGCAACTTTCTTACTCAATAATCTTGGCAGGAGGAAAGCTCTAATGGAAGTTCAAGCTTTGGCAGCTTTAGGTCTGTACATAAATGACTTATTAGTTTTTCTGTTCATTCTCTATAAACGTTGATTTTTTATTGTTTTTATCTACTCGGTTTTCAGGGTTTCATCAAAATGTTGTTGGATACTATTATTCTTGGTTTGAAAATGAACAACTCTACATCCAAATGGAACTTTGTGAATATAGCTTATCGGTCAATAGAGCTTCAGAATTATTCACAGAGGGAGAAGCACTGGAAGCATTGCATCAGGTCATTCATTATGTATCACTTCATTTATGAATCTAATACTTGAATTGGTAAACAAACAATATTGTGTCTTTTTGGTACGTACTCTCAATCGTCCAAACTTGACATTTTCCTTGTATGATAATGATTTGAATAGCAAAATGTTCACTTTTTTTACTTCTTTACTCTCTTTCATTGCTTTTTTAAAACAAGCAAAAAAAAAAAAAAAAGATTAGTTTTCCTTAATGTAATTGCAAAATGATTATTTCATTTGAAACTCATACTGTCATACATGTTGCTAATTTTTTCCTGTCATCTGAACATATTTTGAATTACTCCTTTGAGGAGCTACCATACTGATATCAATATTTATATAGATTGCTAAGGCGTTGCAGTTTATACATGAGAGGGGAATAGCTCACTTGGATGTAAAGCCCGATAATATCTATGTCAAAAATGGAGTTTATAAATTAGGTGACTTTGGCTGTGCTACTCTTCTTGATAAGAGCCTGCCAATTGAAGAGGGTGATGCACGTTATATGCCTCAAGAAATCCTGAACGACAATTATGATAATCTTGACAAGGTCGATATCTTCTCCCTGGGCGCTTCTATCTTTGAGCTCGTCAGAGGGTCACGTCTGCCAGAATCAGGGCCTCAGTTGTCGAATCTTAAGGAAGGGAAATTACCACTGATTCCTGGGTATTCAATGCAACTTCAGAACTTGCTAAAGGTACTAAATATCTCTTTATTTCATTTGAATGTAGAAATAGATGTGTGCGCGTGTGTGTGTCAGTGTATAACTTCAAGAAACCTCGCTCTCTGTACTTTTTTCACTTTCAATACTGCTTTGAAGTTGTATGGATACAACAGCAGTACCATCATTGACACTGACTCGTTATTCTGATCATTTGATGCATCAGACCATGGTGAACCGGGATCCTAATAGACGACCTTCTGCTAAAGACATAGTAAACAATCCAATTTTCAACCGGATCCAGAAAACAGAAAAACACAAGTAGAGCCACAACTGGATTATAACTTATGACGGGGAGGTGGATGCACTTTTTCTTGTACATGTATGCTATCTATGAATAGCTAAATTTTGTTCCCAATGCGCATTTCCGTTGTCTATGCACCAATTTTTCTTCATCCACTCTGTTATGGTGCAGATTTTGTAAATTTTGAAACGAGACCATTTGGTTGTTCCTGTAATATAACAATTTCAGCTATGCTGTCTCAGAAGTTCTCTGTTTATTCATTTATCTTTTGGTAATGTCAGCATAATTTGCACAGCCGGTTTGTTGGAAAAAAAGTTAAACACTTGAAGCCATGAACCAAATGTAGGATAATCTTTTGTAATTTTAATTTTTTTAATATTAGTCTTGAAGATCTTAGAAACCGTATTTTCTTTGTATTATGTGGCTGCTAGTTTCTTTCATTGCTAACGAAAGCACACGCGGATAAAATTGTATTTTTATTATTTTTATTTTTTTATTTTTTTATTTTTGGTTCAGAATATACTAATTCTGTTTTTGGATTCGAAAGTGCCATGTAACTTGTCCTGATTCGATATGTTGAGCTTTCAAGATTACCGGGACAGCAGGGATGACCAATATTTTTGGGGCAAACGAGATGGCTAAGATGGTCGTTTACCGTTGTGGCAAACGGCTCGTCTAATGAGGAAAGGGGTGACGTGGTGTTCGAGGTCACATATAGTACTTTCGTTCGTTGTTTTACGGTTACAATCATCTCCTTGTAAAAAAAATTAGTAATGTTACCAATCAAGTTCTTAAAACCCATATTTTTCATTGAATTTTGTGTGCTACTTTTTGGATTGGACAAAACACAATTAGGAGAAACCATCTTTGAGATGCTATATAAGATATGCCAACACCAACAACAACCAATAGAGCCAAAGTCAATACACGTTTCTTTGGCTATTAACTAATCAATTAATTAGCAGTACTAATCTGAGATTAGAAGCTAGAAAGCTACTTTGATTACAAAAGTTTAATCTCTTAACATGGAATCAAAGACAAGATTTGCAATAATTGCACTAAATTAATGTAAATGCAAAATATTTATGTTTGGCCCATGTGGACCGGTGGCTTCTTCATAATTTATTTGATGACAAATTGGACTTTGAGTAACACAAAATTGGTTCATATGTTAGCTTGGTTGTTATTTTTTTTTTGTCAGACTTAATTGAATTGATTGGACTACATCCTCTAAGAAGATTTTATCATTTTTATTTTTTCTTATTTCATAGGTTGGAATAAGGGTAACTCTCATTTTTAACTCAAAATCTCACTCTACCCGACGTAATGGGAGTAGAACCAACAATCTTCCTGATGAGGATATGTGTTTTGATCATTGCCACTCAATATGAAGATATGTATCTTAATTTTTGAGTAACACTTTAAGAGACTTATTAATTTATAAATTGTAAAAGTTTCTTTCAAATAACGAAAATAATACCCATGTCATTACTCGACTTTAAGATTATCATAACCATCTAAGTGCATAAATTCAAAAAATTTAGTGTAAAATAAAGGACAAAGCACCAAGATACCTCATGTACTATCAAGAATGAACCAAAATAATTCATCTACTTTAAAATAAAAAAAAACTAATTTAGTCCGAACTATCAATTATTGAATCAAATCAGTCCCCGCCGTCAGTTTCCATTAAAAAATTGATCAAATCTAATCATTATCTTAATTCTTAAATTTTTTTGTCCATGCCCAAAATTGATCTTAATCTATGAAGGTCAGATCCTACCTCGGTTGACGCCACAAGTCATAATTTAATGAGAAATTGTATAGCCAACGTGGATTTTAATTTGGAGCATTGCACGAGACCTCGTCTATTAATATTAACAATATGGTCACTGGTTCTCTAGATCCTCCCCTCCCAAAACTCTGATATCAACATCTTCATTTTCTTGGCGAAAACACTATCACTTTTTTTTTTTTTTTTTTTTTTTTTATAAAATGTCTGAAACTGATCATGTTGTAGCAGTTCTGCAAGACGACAACGCCAGCGGTTGTGGCAATTCCGGCCAAGAAAATCGACAACTTCCTTTGAAAAAGCTGCGGAGACTCGACTCCTTGGCCGTGGACTCTACCAAGGTCTCAGTCTCAGGTGGATCTCAATCAAAAGACGGCGTAGTGAAGTGGCATGTGATACTGCATCTGGCGTTTCAGAGCATTGGGATAGTGTACGGAGACATAGGCACGTCGCCTCTGTACGTGTATGCAAGCACCTTCACGGATGGGATCAAGCACAACGATGACATTCTTGGGGTTCTCTCCTTGATCTTCTACACCATCACCTTCATTCCTCTAATCAAATACGTCTTTATTGTTCTCAAGGCTAATGATAATGGCGATGGTACGTATAATGTTATTGTATTCTACTTTTCGTGCACAAGATACTGAGTTAGAGCGTGTTTAATTAATTTGGTCGTTAGTTTTGTTGAAACAGAGTGTTAACGAGGTTAGTACGAGATGTTATGCGTAGATTATTGTATTAGAGTTTATTTTGGTTCAAGTTTGGGTCCATTTTGTCTTTTCCATGTGGTCTACGGCCGCTTGCAGTTCGACATGTCTGCAGCGGCACACGTGTGGAAGAAAAATTTAGCTATACGTGAGATAGTGCGAATTTAAAAGGTCAGCAATTGTGTTTCTGTAGATCCCGCGGATCGATAAAAGAAAAATGTTGAGGCTTGCATGTGAGGGAAGTGGTGAAGTATAGAAAATAGCTACATATAATTGTGCAAGTGACACACTACTAATATGATTGATTATTTAGTAATTAAAGGACAAATTTTTGTGTGTAGTCCATTATTAATTTTAGTATATTTTGTAATTGTGTCGTGTAGAAGTGTTAGAGTGCAATTGACTCTCACAGTGAGAGTCAAATTTAGGTGAATTGCTCTATGAGGACGTGCCTCCACATTTTTTATTATCAAACTTTCATGTTTGCATCTGCATTATTCTGCACAATGGTCCCCGCTAATATTTTCAAAGTTTTCAACATTACCTTCCTTATGATCAATTGTCTCTATGGTCTAAGCATTCTGGATCTATCCTATACTGCATAAATATATTATGGCGTTCGTGTAATTAGTAGTGTTAAGAGGTTCTTAAACGCGCCGTATTTGTATTCAACCTTTCAACATATTTACTAAATGTCTCGTGCTTGTACGTGCTGCATTGAATATATACTCAACTTTACCATCACAACACGAAACACGTATCATGAATCATCAGCTCTAATATATATACATATGCGTATCTAACACGTTTAGGAGGGACTTTTGCATTGTACTCGCTGATATGCCGGTATGCGAGGGTTGGTTTGATCCCGAGTGAGCAAGTGGAAGACATGGAGGTTTCAACTTTTCAGCTGGAACTACCAGACAGTACTAAAATGAAAATGGCATCAAAGATAAAGTCAGAGCTAGAGAAGAGCCAGTTCGCCAAGTTTTTTCTACTGTTTACGACCATGCTTGGTACTTCCATGGTTATTGGAGATGGTGTCCTAACTCCATGTATCTCTGGTACGTACGTTTCATTTTTTTAAGGTCTTAAAGTTGGCAATAAACCTTAAAATTCTCCAACCGAATAATTGAAAAATTAAATATTAGTCACACTATTTTTAACTTCTTGAAATTAGTTACTTCGTTTTTAATTAGTGTGACTAATGTTAACTTTTGTGGCTTATACTCTGTAGTTTTATCGGCTGTGGGAGGGATCAAGGTAGCTACCTCGGCGATGACAGAAGGTACACAATTTTTTTACTGTATCAAGAAAATTATACTCATTTAAAAGTAATGGTGCTTTCCTAATTTTAAGACCAAAATATAATAATCCTAATTGTTGGGAGTTTCAACATGTACGTGCTTACCAGCTGGGAGTAACATTTGCGTGTTATCGGACCTTCTGAAGAGTCTAATAGCACTTGCGTGATTATTTTAGGTTGTATTTTTATTTATCTTACGGGAACGGCCTAGGCGATTAAAATTGTCTTGAGCTGTCTTGAGCTACTCGAAGCATCTCGGGTGACACATTGTGCCGAATAAAAAGCTAGGTCATTGGTGACATTGCTCAACATGAGAGTTATGTCCTATGTGGTAGGACTTGATTGAACTCTTAAGGGCTAGCAATTAGATGGGGTTAGAGGATTAGAAGGGCAAGCTGGACGAAGAGAGGGAAGCTAAGATTAATGTCAGTGTTCAAGTCATGTCACGGGCACCGCTAGCACGCACTTGCTAATGTCTTAGGATGTGAGTTGTTGACATCATCGCAACTTTAGGGCATGTCACAGGTGTGGTTTGTTTTACACAATTGTGTGGGTTGTTCTGGTTCATGAACTTTCTGATGTCATTAGCCACAAGTGTGGATCCCCTCCCACGACCATAACCACAACCGTGGAACAACTTTTTACTTACATATTTGTACACTTTTGTATGTGTCATCGTAGTTCTATCTAACATAATTATTTTAAGAAGTGGCTTATTTCGATAAATAATTGCATTATTGCAATATATGACAATGTTTTTCTTTGTCGAAAAAAGACAGGATTGTTTGGGTTTCAATAGCCATCTTGGTGTGCCTCTTCATGGTCCAGAGATTCGGAACTGACAAAGTCGGATACAGTTTCGCCCCAATAATTTGCATTTGGTTCGCATTCATAGCCGGCATTGGCATCTTCAACTTCTTCAAATTCGACCCCTCAGTCGTTAGAGCCATAAACCCCCAATACATAATCCACTACTTCACCAGAAACAAGCAACAAGCTTGGATCTCCCTAGGTGGCATTGTCCTCTCCATCACCGGAACCGAAGCCCTCTTCGCCGACGTTGGTCACTTCACCGTCCGATCAATACAAATCAGCATGTGTGCTGTGACCTATCCTTCGCTCATTTTAGCCTACACCGGCCAAGCCTCATTTCTCCGAAAACACAACGATTTGGTTTCGGACACATTCTTCAAGTCCGTACCAGGTCCTTTGTATTGGCCGATGTTTGTGGTGGCTGTTTTGGCCGCCATTATAGCGAGCCAGGCCATGATTTCTGGAACTTTCTCGATAATTCAGCAGTCTCTGTCGCTAGGATGCTTCCCGAGGGTCAAGATTGTGCACACTTCGGCTAAATATGAAGGACAGGTTTATATACCGGAGGTGAATTACCTTCTCATGATTGCTTGTGTTGGTGTCACAGTTGGTTTCAGGACTACCGCAAAGATCGGCAATGCATATGGTACAGTTTTCTATTTTGAATCTCGATATATATTAGAACTACAGCTGACAGTCTGAGATGCAATGTGTGATCCGACATGAACATTAAATGATTTCAGAGTTTTCAGGGCACGACATATTTGAAATTGTGTTGTGTTTATGCGATGCAACACATTGTCCACACAATGATAATGACGCAGTTGGCAATACAGACTGCGAAATGGAAAGAACGTTTGTGTCCGATTCCCGCTTAACATACCTCTACATTTGTGTGCCTAATAATAATTCTATGGTTGATTGCAGGGATAGCCGTTGTGTTTGTGATGACACTCACATCCTCTTTTCTAGTACTAATCATGATCATGATATGGAAAACCAACATATTCTTCGTCATCACATACGTTGTTGTCATTGGCACAATCGAGGTTTTGTACTTAAGCTCAGTCCTCTACAAATTCGACCAAGGAGGGTACCTACCCTTAGCCTTCGCGGCACTTCTAATGACAATAATGTATGTATGGAACAACGTGTACCGACGAAAGTACAATTACGAAGTTGAGCACAAGATTTCACCTGAAAAAGTGAAAGAGATCGCTAGCGACACTAACTTTACCCGAATGTCGGGCCTCGCCTTGTTCTACTCCGAGCTCGTCCATGGAATCCCACCCATTTTCAAGCACTACGTGGCCAACGTGCCCGCACTTCACACCGTTCTCGTCTTCGTCTCGATCAAGTCCTTGCCTATAAGCAAGGTCCCGACCGAGGAGCGATTCTTGTTTCGCAGGGTGGATCCGAGCGAGCTCAATGTGTTCCGTTGCGTTGTGCGGTACGGGTACACGGATGTGAGGAACGAGGACGAGCCGTTCGAGGGGATGTTGGTGGAGAGGCTAAAGGAGTTTGTTAGAGAGGAGTTTATGTTATCGGATAGTACTAGGAAAGAGATTGGTGATGAAAAGGTGAAAGAAAATGAGGATGCAATGGAGAGAGAGATTGGTGCGGTGGACAAGGCATGGGAGGCTGGTGTGGTGCACTTGGTGGGCGAGAGTGAGGTGGTTGCGGCGAAAGGGGCGGGATTTGGGAAGAGGGTTTTGATAAACCATTGTTACAATTTCTTGAAGAAGAACTTGAGACAAAGTGAGAAGGTTTTTGATATTCCTCACAAGCGCATGTTAAAGGTTGGTATGACCTATGAGCTTTAAGTTTAAGTTTAAACCTAATTCTGTCGAGGTTCTAGAACAAGCTAGCTAGAGTGCTAGAGAATAAAAATAGAACACCAAATCATCATGTGTATTATGGTTGGTTGCAATTAAAATGTATGTTGAGTATATATATTTGTACTGTCATGTATTTCTTAGTCTTTTCGAGATATCATATGTTACATTCTTTCATACTTAGTCTTCACAATAAGTTTCTAAGATTCCTAAGGACCAGCTAGTCTTCTAGGCTCTCAAGGTGAGTTCTCTCACCTCCAATACTCTCCCTCACCTCACCTATGAAACCTTCAACTCATCTTTTTAGGTCATCTTTGAGACTACACGTCTTTCTAGAATGCTAAGATGATATCTAAAATAGTATGTGCTTCTAAATAATCCATTTTTTTCTCACTAGAATCGAAGTGCACATGGGAACTCCATATGTTGTGTGACTCCCACAAATAGCTCAAGAACCTAAATGGGCCCTGAATTAAGCAGAGCCGCCCTCCCCTCCAAAGCTAAAAAAACTAGCTACACATGACGATACATGATGAGCTTGAGCGTGGGTTTAAATACTCCCTCGTTGGTGAGAAGAGAGATCCATAATTTACACTAAAGACTTCATCTCTATAGCTCTGGAGAGTTTTACTCTCATTCCCGATACGATATTCTAAAAGTACATATCATAGATCTCTTCTTAAACATTAGTGTGTCTATTATCCCAAATTAAAGGAAATTAAGCATCCCTTGTATACCAATAAGAACACTTCGTGGAAGATTATGGAATATTGCTCCAATATTCCATATGGGCCTAGGGTAGGAAATGCTCATGGCTAGACTATTCTACTATAGATATGTCAAATTTTTTTCATATCTAGGATTGTTTAAATCTGGCCCAATCCGGTAATCCGAAACCGAATGATCTATCTGGTCCAGATTTAATCATTCCGGTTCGCATCTAGTTCGGTTTGGGTCTGAAGTTTGGCCGGTCAAAATGGTTTCTCTCTATATATATATACACACATACCAGCAAAAGAAAGCAAAAAAAAAA
>JAYMTH010000781.1:0-17997 GCA_036897465.1 Pelargonium australe | reverse complement strand
ATGAGCCGTGTCAAGACATATATATACAAGCGTGAACAAGGAAATAGTGTTCAGGAAAGAGACTTTGTCTCTTAACCTTAGCTTAGGGCTTTTGGCACCTTACCACACCAAAGTGGTCTCTTACACCACCACCACTAAAGATGTGATTTTTTTACATCGTTTGAGTTGATACGCATTGTTGTCGTTGTCTAACAACTTTCAAGATTTAATTACGCGATTCACTTTTTTTTAGACGACTTTGGCTGTTTTGTGGTCTCTTCGCATCTCTTTTAACCCAAATTTATACTAATACATATTGAAATGTATTATTACTTGAGTTTGGATATTTTGATATTGGAAAAAGATTATGGGACGTTTTTGTACTATCTCATTTGTTCCATCGGGGTCCATACAATTTACTTTGTTTATGCAAGGTCAAAAACCTCGATGGAACAAATGAGATATTACAAATACCTTTGTGAATTTTTTCTTTTGATATTTTCTCCACGTAGAAAGGGAGTCCAAACTCTAATGTATAGTTAGTTCTATTATTTGTAAAACAGTTTTGTTTAAAAATATAAATTGTAATTTGCCACACACTACACACGATTTATTATTTTATTTTGTACATTTATAAAAGGTAGACAGAGAAAAACAATAAATTTAACACCAAAGATGCTTTAGATATTTTAATGTAAAATGTATCTCAATTTATTTTTCAGTTCATATTGCTTTAGACATTTATTCTTAATTTATATGATATTCATAATAATGTCCACGTTTTTGGCGCCTATAATAATTTAATTTATAATACTATTAAAACAGTCAAAGTTCACAGCTCATTTCTTGAGTAAAATCATGTTTTATTTAATACTAGTTTCTTGTTTTTTTGCAATCAATTTGTGCATACAGCCACACACTCTTCAGTTTGTAGTATATTATAGGGAAAATTGCAGATGGCCACCCTCAAGTATACACATTTTGCTCATAACCACCATAAAGTATTTGTTGTAACTTTTTACTACTTTAAACTATGCAGCCTAGTGTCCGTCAGTTAACTTTAACAAAAAATTCATTTAAGTGCATCATGTGCTGCGCACATGTTCAAAATATTTCAAAAATACTCAGTTTGCCCTTCAACTTTCTTTCTTTATTCAACTGAACCAGATCTAGAACCAGTTCTGGAACCAGATCCAACCGACGGAACTCCATGTTGCAGCAGCGGACCTCGACGGTGGACGGTGGTGGCCGGCACGAGACGAAGCTCACCGGCGACCACCACAAGCTTGAGTTGGGGTTTCAAGAGCCAAAGATGAACACAAAAGGCATGTCACATCGTGACCGGCGCGAGACGAAGCTCACCGACCCGTGACCGCCGCGAGAGGAGTAGGCTTGCTGTTGGGTCAGAGCGGTCAGAGGCGGTGGCAGCTGCTGCTGGTCTACAGGTGTTGCAGACATGTCATCAAACCCCCTGATGTGCTGTCCTATGAAAATTTGAAGCTTAGATCCAGAAATTTGTTCTCACCGTGATCTTCCTCAACAGCTCTCTGAAGGCTCCCGTGGCCACTCCTCTGTTTCAAGGGTAAAATATCACCAGACCCTTGTCTCTTTCAACTTCTGCTTCTTCTCTTGATCGTGTTGTTGGTAATTCCACAGAGTTGCAGAGGGTTGAAGAAGGGGTTGTTCTGAACAAGACCCATGAAGCGAATTTGTCGGGTGTTGCAGAAGAGGGAAGTATTCTGGGGATGAACGATGAGACCCATTTGGAGAATCTCGTTGATGAGGCTAAAAATGGAAGCTTGGGTGGTGTTGGAGAAGGAAGGGTTCATGATGATGGTCATGCAACAACTGGGTCAGTGGCTAATAAAGAGGAAAGTTCTTCAGAGAAGACCCATTTGGGGATGGGAATTTCTAACATTACTGAAGGAAATTGCATGGAGAGTTGTTCCAATGGTGGAAATTATAGTGTCTCTGTTAATGGGTTTGTGGGGAATTTGTCAAATTTTGGAGAGCTTGGTAGGTCTCATGGTGGAAATTCAGATAAGAAAAGCAACAGCACTGATTACTTTGCAGGAATGAGCAGAAGTTTTGATGAATCATGCAATATCTTTGATGGAACATGGGTGAGAGATGGTACAAAACCATATTATGCTGCTGGTTCTTGTCCTTACATTGATAGGGATTTTGATTGCCACCGCAATGGAAGGCCAGATGATGGGTTTACGAAATGGAAATGGCAGCCAAATGGGTGTGGCATCCCAAGGTAAGCGCCCTAAAAAAACTAGAAATTGAAAGGATAAAATTTTCTGTGAAGAATTAATGTTGGTATAATTTAGTTATGTAAAATTAATGGTTGACTCAATGTTGCCTTGTATAAATAGAAAATCTTGTATCAACTGTCAACTCACTTGGTATCATTATTTTCCATAATGGTAGCTTTACTGGCTAAAATTAACATTGAATGCTTGAATTGTTTGACATCATTATATAGTTGTATCCTATGCTTTTGTACTCTCTCTTTTTTTATCGGTTGAGGCTCTCCCATTTTAACCCAAATCTCACCCATACCGTTGGCAATGAGACTCGAACTAGAGACCTTGAAGGGAATCTAAAGTATGCCTTGGTCCTATGCTTTTGTCTTAGTTGGCCTAAAGTACAAAATGCTTGTAGTTGAATTGTTCTGAATTGAACATGTTGCAACTTGGTTTTAAGTCCAAGAAGTTGATTCAAGTAAAAAATTGTTTACATTGAATCACACACACAAGCATGTGACATTGTTATCAAAGTGAAATAACAAGAAGTAGCTTTCTTGCTAGAACTCGACCACCATTGTGACTCTTTACCTAGAAAAGCCCTAAACACCCTTATGTATGGATCATTAAAATAGAGCATGATGTCAAGTTTAGGATAAAAGTCATGTTGAAATAGGTTAACTGGTAGATTAGTTTTTGAATGGAACTTTTGGCATATGTGATTTAAATTCTTTTTTTATATATTATTATTTACCTTTACTGGTTCTATCCTCAGTTTGAATGCAACTGATTTCTTGGAGAGACTTAGAGGAAAGAGGCTTGTTTTTGTGGGTGACTCGCTAAACAGGAACATGTGGGAGTCTCTGGTATGTATCCTCCGCCAGAGTGTCAAAAACAAGAAAAGAGTCTATGAGATTTCTGGAAAAAGGGAGTTCAAAAAGAAGGGCTTTTATGCTTTCAGATTTGAGGCAAGTTTCTTTGAGCTCTTTCTGCCTTGTAACATAAATTTTCTTATATCTTTTATCTAATTATCCATTCATTATTTGCAGGACTACAGCTGTTCTATAGATTTTGTAGGCGCTCCATTTCTTGTTAGAGAATCAGTGCATAAGAGTAGAAATGGATCATTTGAGACACTAAGACTCGATTTGATGGACCGGACAACCTCTATGTACCATGATGCTGATGTCATAGTTTTCAATACAGGCCATTGGTGGACGCATGAGAAAACATCAAAAGGGTAAGTTATACTCGTTGTGTATGTATTGATATATGATGTTGTGATCTTGGAGGGAATATCACATCCAAGAAGAAAAATTCCAACTAAAAGGAAAGATAATAAACCTTAAAATTGGAAAACAAAGTTTCTAGGTTTGTTCTTTTTTATGCAAATTGTCGGTTAAGAAATTAAATCCCTTGGCATGTATTCTTTTCATTTTGTGGTTTCCCAGAGAAGACTACTACCAAGAAGGAAACCATGTGCATCCAAAGCTAAAGGTCCTTGAAGCGTATACGAGAGCCCTCACCACTTGGGGCAGATGGATTGACAAGAACATCAATTACAATCGCACTCAGATTTTCTTCAGAGGATATTCATTCACCCATTTCAGGTTTGGGATTGCTTTACCCTCTGGCATGTGTCCATTTGATAGTTGAGCGTGCTCTGGCTCAGTTACTTCCCCATTCATTCTTATATGCATGGTAACATGTTTTCTTAGTTTTTCTACACAACCAGTCTAAAAATAGCTTTATATTTCTTAAACTCTTACAAATTAGTGCTTCAGAAACTTAATACTTGGATTTACTGAGGTCTACTTGGACATCTTGGCTTGGAATTTGTTTCAGTTATTTTAGTACATATAGTAGTTATATTTTAAAACGAAGCATGACTGATGACGTTAATTGTGCACTTGGAAGCGATGAAAAGGATATGAAATCAGTCATAATTGTTAAGTAGGGAACTGCAAACATCATCTGACTGAATATAGCTTTAACCATGAATTTTCATGCAATTTCCTTAAGACATCATTTTCAATGTACTGTTGGAGATTAAATTTCTGAAAACATTTTATATGTTGCAGAGGTGGTCAATGGAACTCAGGAGGACAGTGCCACAAAGAAGTTGAGCCAATTTTTAATGATACTTACTTAACAAAGTACCCTTCAAAGATGAGAGCTTTGGAATATGTTCTTAAAGGAATGAAAACGCCCGTGACATATCTAAACATAAGTAAACTTACAGATTACCGAAAAGATGGGCACCCTTCTATTTACAGAACGACGTACAAAACTGTAAAAGAACGAATTGCGGCCGAGAGATCTCAAGATTGCAGCCATTGGTGCTTGCCTGGAGTACCAGATACATGGAATGAATTGTTATATGCATCTCTTTTACAGGCTGGAAGGGGTTCTTGGAGGAACTAAACAGACATGTATACAAACTATGTTTCTATAATCATCTGCTATTCTTAGAAAGAAAAAAAAAAAAAAAAAAAAAAAAAAAAAAATCGCTGTTCCTTGTTCATAAATCAGAATGAGTTTCCAAATTTGGCTCAGGATGTACGTATTTTCAAATAACTGATGTAACATTCAATATTAGCCTATGCAAAATGCAGGCAAATGTAGAGTTGATGATAAATCAATATTTTTTTCATTTCTGGTTGTCAACCGAAAAGATGGAAGTAATGGATGCTCATTTACTCTGGTCAGGTGAGCTGGTTGGTAGCAAACTAAGTTGTTCACTTGAATGATGTTGCATAAGGTCCTATGATAATCTAATCAGGAATCATCTGTATAAGTTTGGGTGGGACAAAATAGGTCAGCTCACAGTATAGTGGGGTGACTTTCTGAAGTAGTCTTTTAACCTAGTGGGTGGTTAGAAACTTAAGTTACAGCTTGAACTCACTGAGAATGTCTCTTGGAAGTTGTAAGGGGTAAGTAGATTCTTCATTACAATAGAATGTAGATGTTCAAAATTTCTTGAGTTTTAGTTGTTTACTCAATGTGATAGTCATAGTTGTTTGATTGATTCCTTACAAAATAGAAATCTAGTTTTATTTAGTGCACTTAAACATGTTATTAAAGATTATGATTCTTCTGTTTTGCTTGTATAAACTTCTGTAACATTTGCAATGACAATGGATCTTAAACAGGTTTTTGAAGAAAAACTGAAGTCAAAGATTCAAGAAACTTGATGGGGTGTTTATGTAAACAGGGAGAGATGAAGATGATCACTTGCAGACCAGGTACTTGCAAACACAATCCTTGCTATTACTACTTGAAATTCTTGCTTACAATACAGAAACCTTATACTTCTGAAACATAAAACCTTTACAGTACTGACTGAACTAGACAATACTGCTTAGAAATACAAACTTTATTGCACACACAAAGCATGAAAGCACATTCCAATTACAAATATAAATAGAAACATATATAAATAAGCCAATATTGACTGATGGGGACTCTACCAAGTCCATTGCCGTTTTGTGACTTGCCGGTTTGCCAGGCATTAGCCAAGACCTCCTGCTAATGCTAGAATGTGCTTCTTCATGCTCTGCTACTGCTTATAGCATGATTTTTCATTCTCCGGCGTGTGTTGATTAGCTGAGGTAATGGCTAAGCACAGACAAACTGATAAATTTTGGAGAGTGGAGAGCAATCCCTCACTCCACCAGCCCCCAGGCTTCTTCAAGACCCATACTCATAGGATGATATGTTTTCTGCCCAGATGACTTCCATGCCTATCAGCTTCAAGCATTTTAAGAGCTTGAAGCTGATAGGATGGAGGTATTTTGATGTTTCTCCTATCCTATAGGGCTCTTGATAAAGCTAGTGGGGATATGTTAGTGTATTGATGATGGCTTTAAATAGCTGATGAGTTTGGGAAGTGGTGATTTGGTTTAGTACTGGGATTATCATATTTGCATTATCCAAAACAACCCTTGCTTTTTCTTTCAAATTAAAAATTTGGGCATGTTAGGAAAAGTTTCAAATCATCTCTGCTTCTTCCCATCAATGACCATGTTACCCTTACCTCACTCCTGCTCTCTTGCTCATGATTCATGAGCTCTATTTGACATTAGAGATGGCAATCTGTGCGTGCGTGTCATGTTTGTGTCGTGCTGACTTAACACAAACACGACACGTTTGACACGATGCGGTTGACACGAACATGATCCAACACTTTTTGGATGATATAACCAACACATTCGGAATAATAGAACCAGCACGTTTTGTAGGTTATTAGAAAATAATTTACAGTTATACCCTTAAGTGGGTGTGTTGGGCGTGTCCCAACAAGACTAATTAATCGCACATGCGTGTTTTGGAGGTCCCACGCGAACACGACACGATTACATAAGCCAAAACATGCTAATTTCGTGTCATGCGTTGTGTTTTAACACGAATTAACAGCTCAATTTGAAAACATGCTTTCTTGAGCCATTTGGCCTGCCTTGTTTATGAGGTAAGAGGATAAAGAGGTCAATTTACTCAACTGAGTGCTTTTTTGTTGGTGCATTACTTTATTGGAGTCTTTACTTTCTGATGTATCAGTGCATCCACTAACTCATGTTCATCTCCAAATCATCTTAATTGCCCACTAATCCCATTTTTTGTGGGAGCCAAGCCAAGCCACAACCTCAAGTAACAAGCCAGCTCTCTAGTCTCTACCTTTCTGTTTATTTGAGCTCAGCACAGCACATCAAGCTGAAAAGGCCTAGCTGAAGCCAAGAGAGCCAAAAAGCTAAAGTGATTTGACTAAGCTAAAACAATCCCAATCACTCTTAAACCTGTTCCACTCATTGACAAGTATAGGCATGCGTGTCACCACCCCAATGGCCAACCTGTTTTTGAAGTTGGAAATAAAAGTGCACTTCATGTTCATGGCTTGGAGTTTATAAGAGTGCACTGACAGACATGAATGACCCTCCTTAACTTTTGCTATTTTCTTCTAATTATCACTCATTTATAGCTGACTTGAAAGATTTGTTGGATTCTATGCTCAAAAGCAGTGATCTCCTCCTCAGATATGCACCCAATAATAACACTTAGACTATGCACTCATGCTCTTTTCTTTTCTTTTCTTTTCTTTTCTACTGAGGCAAACAGAACAAACACATTGTTGTTTGTTTTGTTCTTGTTTGCAAATGGTGATTAATTTGGATTATTATCTATCTGGTTTAGTGTTAATATGTTGTGTTACCATAATAAATTAAAGATTGGCAAGCCACTTCAGGTAAGTTGGGATGATGAGATATTATGATTGGTACATATGAAATGACAGAAGCAACCATAATGGTTTTGGATTATTGGTTAATGACTTTTTTTTTTTTTTTTTTTTTTTAACTAATTTGCTTTTATTTACCCTTAAGTCTTCATCATCATCCATTTTCTGTTGGGTTGTCATGAACAAGGAAAGGTTGAACAAAAGTCATGACAAGGCTAGCCACTTACCAAGTTTCATTTTGTTTCTTTTCATGTGGAACTCATTTTCAACGTTGTTCGAGACTAATTCATGGAAACGTCGTCAAACGCTACATGCGAGGATCTCGTAATTTAGCAAGAATATATGAAATTTTCAGTTCATTGATTGGAAATTAACGTCAACATCAACAGTTTTTTACCTGATATTTTATGATACTATGTAAGAAAATTAGTTCCAATTTAAATGGTATAAATTTGAGGGTATAAAATAAGATGAAAATAGGCTTCAGCCACAGAGAGCCCAAATATATATGAGCCCAACTTTTCAAATGGGCCGATTCTTGGGCTGTTTAAATTTCCGAGTTCATGCTATGCCCTCCACGGCTCAATACCATGCCTTAGTTTTACAGGGAAAAAAATAATATAGGAAAATAGATTTTATAATAAGCAAATTCTTCATTGTTTCATTGTCTTCCAATTCATTTCACACAAATATCCTTCCTCTCCAAGATTATAGATTTTTCTTAGATATAATCTTATAAATAAAATCTGTATTTACAAATTGTGTTTCTTGAATCAGTTCAGGCGGATAATTATATATTAATCTCGTCTTAAAATGAGTGTTCTCGTTTCATTTTAATGTGAGAAAATTAAGCAAGAATTAGTTATTATATGTTATAAAAAAAACTTAAAAAATATTAATTAACTTAATATTGAAAATATTAATGACAACTCATTTATAACTAATTTCTTCAAAAAGAAAAAAGAAAGCTTCATTCGAGAAAAAACAAGATATATAGATCTATCTTGATATTGATGTATTTTTGTTTATTTTTTCAGAAAATAAGAGAGAAGGAAATCATAATAAACATGTATACAATTGTTTGAACAAATGTTTGTAATGTGGAGGGTTAGGTTAGGTCAAAAGATAATGGGAATGGTGTTCTTCACTTGCATGATTTAGGATAAGGTCTATCAATTGTGCTTCCATTTTTGTCTCCCAAAAGTACCTTATTAAAACACTACTTTCTCTCAATATAGCTTAGAGAATCTTTGCTGCTTTTGACCATAAAAAAGAGTCTCTTTCTAATTTGTGTAGCTATTTGTGTTCATAGCATAATAGTGTCTTCAAGTCATCTTATTTTATTTTATCAAAAAAAAAAAAAAAAAAAAGTCATCTTATTTTATATCTCGGTAATAGTTTTTCACTAAATGATTTTGAAAACACATTTGTCGTTAGTATATTACAATGCAATAATAAAGAATGATGATTGTGAACATTTTGGTAAGAAATAAAATATACAAACATATCTTAATATTTAAGAAATGTTTCATTCATATTAAAAAATGTATTGCTTGTTTGTTTGTGGTTTGTTACTTTATATTTATACGATTGAGTTATTTTATATGCAAAAAAAAAAAAAAAAGTTGAGTATTTGCTTTATTTGTACATTTACCAACCAACACACTACAAATATACATCATATAAATATGGTATTTTTCTAACATAAACCATACTCTATAATATGATTGAAATCACTTTTTTCTTTTCCATAATTGTAGAAATAAAGTGAGAGCATTGCAATTTGCAAGGTCCAAAAAAAAACATATTTAAACCTCCATTATGATATTAATTTTATTCATGTTATTCTAAAAGAAACGGTGAACTCGAGCTAACAAGTACTACCTCAATGGCTCAACATGTAAAATGAGAAGGAAAAAACAATTGTTTAAATAATGACTATTAGAACAATTTTTCTGGTTTTACAAAACATTAATAATTATAGCGAGAGTTGGAAAACCGTTTCAGGGGTTGTTAGAGTTTGCAAAGCTGAAACGATATAGATTCGCAGTGAGTTTCGAAATAGATTATGTGAATGGCAACAAAAGGTCTATGACGGTAAAAAAAAAGGGTTGCAAGAAAAGAGATGGTGGCTATTGGAAAATGGTGAATATTCAGTTGGAATCCATTGATCAACTCTCAAGTTTGTTGTCAAATTAGACGATATATGGTAGTGGATAGAAACTGTCATGTGGCTATCTTAAGCTCTAAGTGAAATCATAGGCAGTTGTTTGTACTCTTCAAGTTGAGGTAAAATGTTTGCACAATTGGGCTCAGTTTAACCGTGCTCATTTTTTGTTTGCATATTGGTATGCAAATCGAGTGACCCACGTGTTACTTAGATTTTCGGTCTTCATATCAGGTTTGTTTAATGAGTTGATCTTCAAGCTTTATATATCATTATATCGGTCCATTTGAAGTATCAAATTACAAGATTTATACGATGAAAAAATGTAAATAATTACAAGCAAAAGTTTCTTAATTTTATTATAAACAAAGTAAGGGGACATGTCCGAACAAAAGCAAATCAAAATGAAGGAAAAGCAAAGAAAAAGCCGAACTTTTAGCTGAAAGAACTGAGTTCCAGAATTAATACTCACAATATATTTTTGTTGTTGGACTGATAATGAAGATGGAGATAGGAATCAAAATCCATTAATGTCAACCTAAATAGCTAATTAGCTACCTAGCATTTGCTTTAATCCCAGTTTTGTTGCCTATTAATGTCGTGCTTTGCTTGGACAAATTATCAAAAGCTAAAAAGGCTTAAACTTTGAATACTGCACCCAAACATTTTATTTTATTTTTTCGGATGGTCTCTAACATTTTGCACATTCGGCAATAATTATGGATTTTTTAAGTTACATGTATTTTTCATGTATTTTGTATAACTAATGAAAATATTTAGGGTAAAAAATAAATATTTTTCAATGTTATAAACTAAAAAGTTGTAAAAGCTTATTATAATACGTCAAATCTTACGGAAAAAATTTAATCGATTTTTTTTTTGGAAGATCTATAATAAAATAGGTACAAAATGTTAACATTTGTAATAAATTCATTAAAATATTAAAATTTATCCATTTTCTACCCTAAACATTTTCATTAACAATATAAAATGCATGTGAAAATACATGTAAATAACTATACATGGAAAAATATTTTTCCATTTTTTAATTATGGTAGCATCACTAAGCTACGATTAATATACATTAAAAAAGATTAAAGATATACTCCTATCTTTTATCCTTTAAAAAAATCATTTAGGATAATAATAATTTAACATATTTTGTAAAATATTTTATAACAAAATGACGTGACAATTTATGTAATACTACGTCGGTTTCAAATTAAATGTCATTTAAAAGTCAATTTTTTTGTTTCAAAATAAACGCCACTTTTCGATTTTAGCAAACCTGCACACGTGACTTTCTCATAATATTCTTTGTTATAATGACTTTCATATGAAAAATAATTTTTTTAACATTAATATTTGAATAGTGGATTAACAATGATGAATTTTTTTCTTTATTTTAGGTAAGAACGTAATTTAAAATCTTTTCTTAACATTTGTCAAAAAATATATAACGACGTTTAATTTGAAACGGATGTAGTATTATATATTTTTATAGTATAAAACAATTTTTTAACGAATAATAACCCAAATAGATCATGTTTCTAAGCTAAAACATACCAAATGTTTTCAATTTTTCATTTTGTATTTGTCCAAATTATTTTTGATAGTGTGTATTTGAAATTAAAAATAAATCATATTTTCTCAATTCCTCGAATAGGTCTAATTACAAGTCTTGCATACAATGGTAATATATAGTATATATTAGAACCAAATCAAAGCCAAATATGCATCTTATCACCCCTAAAAGTTACATAATATTGAATAAAATCAACTAAAAAAAAACTAATTGGAGACATTTCTACGGGCATTAAAGGGCCATTAGTCCAAGAACAAGTGCATAATCACAAACAAAATGTCGGCTTTACAATATTGCACCTTTAAAACGTGGCCTCTAATTAATCAAAGTTCATTTAGTTAATGAAAGTCAATTGGTAAATAAAAGCTAATTAATTAAAATGTGCCACGTACCTTAGTTTGACCTGCATTATTGGAGTCTTCAGATATGATGATTTGCTTGACGACTTTTTGAAAAAAAATAAAAATAAATAAACACCACTTATGGTTGTGGGATTTATGCCCTTAATTTCGACAAATCATAGGGAAAAGATCGTTATTAGTGTTACTAAAAGTCAAATAAATAAAGAATTAACAAACACATTCCAGAATTGTGACCAAGGGTTGACTTGAAAGTTAAAGCTAACTAGTTAGGTTAATTGTCAAGAATAATATACAAATATTTATATAGTTGACAATTTAAAATTTGGATACATTTATTCAGATTTAAAATAGATAAAAAGTAATATGAATTCAGATTTGAATTTTTTTTTTAGGTTGGATAAAATTTGATTTTTTTTAGTGTTAAATAAATCCGATTAATCGATTCATTTTTTAAAAAACAAATTCTCATCAAATTGAAATTGATCTTATCAATTTTATGTCTCGGACTCGTGTTCAAATTGCTAGCTATATATAAGTGAGAAATTCTCGTGTTTTCAATGTACCAGTACCAAGTAATTAAACATGGAAATGGAAATTGAATAAATAATAGAAGAGAAAAAGTAGATTGTCAAATGATAAGAAACTATAATTAAGGTGGTCTGGGCAGGGTGTTTCTGTTGCTGCAGCGTATCTGGGATCAGTGTTTGGCTTGGACCACATAAAAGAAATGGAAGCATATAAGTACAGCTTTCTTGATTTATGTGGTGCATGCCACATTATATTTATTTAATTAAATACTATCATATGATATGGTACACTAGATTTTCATTCTAGGAGTTGGACCACATTTCATGATCTCCTTCCAATGAGTGTGTAAGTATGAAATTACACATGCATATGAGAAATAAATTTAAAGCTCAATCTCATGGAAATGGAAATGTATAAGATTTTGATGTATGTCAATCGGTACTTTTATTCGCTTAAATTCAGTGCAAATGTTTTTGAACGATTGAGACTCATAACTCTCTATATTATTATATATATTGTGTTTGAGTATGTTTTTAGACAGTTTTAATTGTCAGAATTATTACTACTCATTATAATTCACCTCAATGAAAATAAATTGTAATTATTGATAGTTTATCGAATTCTTAACCAACTATAACAAATTGAACTGAAATTTAGAAAACGTCTAAATAGAGATATGGAATACACGTTTAACATAAAGGAAACATGTGTGAGTTTATAGAAAACCTTGTGTCCGCCTTCTTATAGAATTAATTTGTGCCGGAGCTAAGGAGTTCTTGTAGAAAACTTGGGTAAATTATTGTATTTTAATCTCTATTTTCATCACTCCACATATTTACTCATTCTTTCCCTCCTGATTATGTTAAACAAACTTTTATATCAAATTCTATTTAATAATTTATATCTTACCAAACAAAATCTCACTTTCAACTTGTCCAGCTCCTTTCTATACGAAGTAATGTTACCAAACTAAGCACACTAAGGATTATCAATCACGAAACGTTGATACTCTTTTGGAAAACAAAAAAAAAATAATTTAAACGAGTGAACGAATATTTCACTCTCATAAATTCATTAGAATTAAACTAAGCGTTACTTGAGATCAAAAGAACTAAACGTTTTAATTTTATTAATTAATGCGTGCTTCAGTCATTTTTTCATTCATTTGACCGAGTCTCGGCTCATGGCTCAAAAATCATACTACTACTATATATGACTTGTGCGTACCAAATGGTCATCTTCACATTCTTCTTCTTCTTCTTCTTCTGGTTGCCATAACCCATAACTAATGGCCATGTCAACTCCCATATCCCATTCCTTAGCTTCCTATATATATCTCCACAGCCTGCTTAACAAGCTCTCTAAAATCTCTCATCCCATATAGCATGCATTACACAAGCCAATGTCGTCTCCTGAGTTGATTTGATTTGGTGCAAGGTGTCAGAGCTCAGAACCAGAAATGTTGCGGTGTGGTGTGTGATCTTCTCTCTCTCTCTCTCTGCAGTAATCACAATACAGGTACGTACGTTTTCTTCTTCGCAAGATTGCTTGTTTGGGTTCTTTTTGCTTTGCTTTGATTTGCTTGTCTCCAATCCAACAAGTGCTCATTGACATGGCTACTCCTAGCTGCACCTAAAGTAAAGCTCCCACATACTATTTTCAGCTTTGTCCAGCCGTTGGATGGGTTCTTGAAACCCAATCCAACGGCTTTGAATACATACATAGTTGCGATCGAGATTGCTTTATTGTGCGTGATATGATATGATATGATATGACAAACCGAACGATCCGTAATGATGATATATCAATCCACCCGTCCATCAATCAGTTCAATCGAACAGTAGCTTATCAATGACACACAGACACGCACATAGTAACTAGCTATATACTACAACACACACGAACATGAGAAACCTAGTGAGCACAGTGCACAGACACAGCTGGTTTTGTTCTTGTGGAGCTAGAGCTTTAGCTCAGCTGGTCTCATGATTACGTATTTTGATTACACCTATGTACACGAAACGACAGTATATGAACTAGAGCTTGCAAGGCGGGTTTGGGCAAGGTTGCTTGAGCTCAGATTTGAAATGTTTGATCCGAATTCGATTTGAAATGAGAGCATAACGTGTATTTGGATCGAGTACATGTAGAATGTGCAGGTTTATGTCCATTTATTCCTCAACCCAATTTGAGAAATTAGTTTATTTATGTTAAGTAATTTGTACTTGAAAGTAAAGTTATTCAAAACGTGTCTAAAAAGTCTAATTATCCGAACTCGACGTGAAATAAGTACATGTTGTAAATTTGGATTGAGTCTTCAAATTGTAGGTGTGAAATGCGCGGATTTGTCTAAGACTAGTTTGACCTCTCAAGTTCAATGAGTTAAATGACTTTTTCATAGTTAATAGACGAAATTAGTTATATATAGATTGGACCAGTTCATAATATTGTTGGTTATTGTCGCTTGTTCAATTTTTGCTCATTCAAATTCAAGTTTTAGAGGCAGTACCCAATAAATAATTAATTCGATTTTGGCAGTTCGATAATAAACTTATGAACTCGAAAAAATCAGGTCGGATATACTCACAAAAAATAATGTTATCTTATCTTTAAAACTTGATCCTCATCCGACCCGAACTTTTGACACCTCTTATGTGGGGTAGTTAGTGAAAGAATAGTTTTAAGGATACGAAAATTAGTCTAAAAAATAAGACTATTACATATGAAGATATATAATTAGAACTGGAATAGATTTATTATTTATATATTGTAGTCAATGAAGCCCAATAAGATCCTCTCATGTAGTGTTTATACATTCATGAACGGTGAAGAGTGGCTTTGAATTAGGTAGTGCCATTGTAAGAGAAACAAAGTGTTCGTGACTGTGACTAATAGCTAACATATATGATTCTGATGATCATCATCATCAACATTGATGAATGATTTGTTAGATAAGGTCACACAATATTATTATATAGAGATAAGCTACTTTATTTGTTGGCGGCTCCCTCTGTTTTTCTTATTTCGGAATATTTTCATACAATTCAATCCCATGTTTTTTCTTTCTTTCTCATTTTGTGAAGACAACATCTCCATAAATTAAATTAGGTATGTTAATACTTAAATAGCATTAGTGGTACCTATTTGAAATAAATTCTTATATACTGAAGTGTCACAAAATAAATACATTCTTTTTGTCTTAAAAACGAGACATGTGTAGCTATTAATATTTTGTATTGTATATCTCAACTGATAACAAAAAAGACTCTTAAAAAAAGAAATTGAATAAGCTATTTTGAAACATTTTGTTTGTTTTTGTATGTACAGAGAGAAAGTGAACAAGTCCTTCCTTGAGATTTACTAAATTTACTTAAGTAAATGTATCTGATTAGTATTAGTTTAATATCTACGAGGTTTAAGTGATTTATAGATAATTTACTATTTAGTTGAGATGTTAAGTTTAAACAATTAAATATCATTTCATGAATTAAGAAAATACGATAAGAAGATGGAGATTTGTGTGCAAAGACAACAAAGTTTTGTATAATGACCCCGAACAAAAATTTTGTATGAGACAATACATTAACAAATATGATACAAATATAAATTATTTTGGAGAATAAAGAATCTAAGTTAAGCATTTTATGGCTTAGGCCAAGCTAAACCAATGAGGTGGTGACACTTCATTAAATTTCACTCATTCCCACCAAAGTTAATTGGTGGGAGCGTAGCGATCCGCCCGAATCCATGATTTTTAATGAGGTTTCATCACCACATTAATGACTTAGTCTAAGCTATAATATGTTTAACTTAGAATCCTCAAAACGTATATTATGTTTAGCCCATAAAAAATATTTGTATCATAATCAAATTTTTTATTTTTTCAAACTTAATTTTGAACTTCAATCTCAAATTTGATAACTCCAGAATTAAATTGTGCTTAATTGAGTATTAGTCTTAGAAAACAATTATTAGATTATCTCATAATGTTTTTGGTTGATATATCCAAACACTGTTTAATTTTAATACTCCCCCGTCCCAAAATGAGTGTCTTGTTTCCATTTTTTGCAAAAATTAAGGATTACTAGACAATTTAGTGTGCTTTCAATATAACCCTTACTTTCTCACTTACACCTCATGTGTATATCTTCCCATGTACATAAGTGATAAAGGTAATATAGGAAAAACAATAATATAATAACCTAAAAATAGAAACAAGACATTCATTTTGGGACAAATTTTTTTGACAAACAAGACACTCATTTTAAGAGTGAGTGAGTATATGAAATGATCATCTTTCACTGCAAATATATATGATAATGCTTTTGGATTTCTAGGAACTTAGTGGGTAAAAAAAAAAAAAGATTGAAGAACAAATCAATTGTCTTTTATTTATTTTTTTGGGGATCAACATATTTTACAAGTTAATTATTTGAGGTATATTTTAAAATAAAGAAAAGGGAAGTAACTACGGTTAAATGGATGTTAATTATTTAGATTTTGCTTTCTCAATGTACTTTATAACCAACAAAGTGAATCTGTTTTCTTTTCATGGGGTCAAATCACAAGAAAGTAGCATCACCTACATAATTTTATGCCTCACAACTTGAGGGTGAGATTTTTAATGCTTACTTGTGAAGGAAAAAGAGAGAGGTAGAGTTAAAAACAAGAGAAAATGGCAGATAGTTTAGACTAAACACATTTTGCTATAAGCTATTCTGAACATATAGTTGTAACTTTGAGCTACCCTCAACTCTAACGGAAAATTGAGGATAACCCAAAGTTACAACTATAAGTTTAGAGTAACTTACAATAAAAAATGTTTAGTTCATGGTAGTTATTGCAACAAAAGTTAAAATTTATAGGTTTGATCTAAATATCTTTTGTTGGAAGGTACCCTGAACTTATAGTTGTAATTTTGGGCTACTCTTAACTTTCTGTCCTAGTATCCGGCCTTCGGTTAACTCTAACGGAAAGTAGGAAACCGAAAGTTACAACTATAAGTTTAAAGTAGCTTACAACAAGACGTGTTTAGTTCAAAGTATCTATCTACAACAAAAGTTAAAATTTATAGGTTTTATTTAAAAAGTTTATTTATTTAAGAAATTGCAAAATTGCAGTCAATACATTTATATAGATAGAGTACTATTCAGACTGATAAACTTGTTTTTATGGGAAAATAAAAATTTAGCATGTGTTGTGTAACATAATTCTCTTAAATATTCTTTTGTTTTAAATACAATTTTGTCTCTATTTATAAATACATTAAAATCTAGATGGATTGTGCTCTTAAAATATAAATCAACAACATTATTGTTAAATTACTCAATTCTAGCTAGGTACACGAATAAAAATGGTCGCGAGGTGTGAAATGTCAATCTTGTCATTGTTTATGTTTTCACGTGTGTATTACATTTTTTTCTATTTTCATTCTCATCGTGAGCGAGTATTTCTCACCTCACTCGAGGCAGGATATGCGGGTTTCAGCTTTTTCTCGCACGATGATCATTATATATGTAAGAAGTAATTTTTTTTAATAAAAAGGTACAGCTGATTGTTCCTAGTTCACCTATGTTGTTTGTACAAGGTGAAATAAAAATGATTTATTTTGTTTCAAAATAAAAATAATTTTGTTTTATCATCTTATTTATATATTATAAAAGTACTGTATAAAATACCAGTAAATCTGAAAATGTAGTTCACTCAAAACAGACATGATCATTTTATGTAAGAGAAGGGAATGTTTTATTTTTTCCTATTCAAGGTGAATTAGAAAAAGGACCCGACACTACTTTAAAAAGGGTTAAAATACTCCACAAACTCTCCATCTATGAAAAACTCACTGTCCAGACCCCCATACTAATTTTTGGGCTCCAGTAGTACCCAGTCTTCAT
>JAYMTH010000780.1:0-18009 GCA_036897465.1 Pelargonium australe | reverse complement strand
TATAGGTTCGGTTTAGGAAATAGTTTTGACAAGTTTCCTATTCTCTATTCTCAAAATTTATCCTTTGTTTGAATTTTCATGTTTCTAATTATATTTTCTTATTCTTGTAGTAAACGATATTTCCTATTTCTTTTCTTTATCAAGAATAGGTACTTATTGTATAAGTAATAAAGTTACAAGAATTAAGTACAAAATTGGCTTAGCCAAAAACTAAAACTACAATATTGATGATATGGAGATTGAAACTGTCTTCCACAAATCATAAAATATATCCTGTAAGGTGACGCTTGTGAGCAAGAATGATAGTGAATGAGTCGAGGCAAATTCTTTCAAATGCAGACGAGGTGCTTGACACCTTTAATTTTCCCCATAGTTGTTTCGCACCACCCATGGAAGATGGCCACTGTGATAGGACAACGTCTAGGTCATGAGGGAACCGTCGAAACCGACCACCAATCCAGAATCTTATACCACAGACTTATATGCTCAAGAGTAGTTTAAAAGAAGATGCAAAGCTGTCTTCTAGAGCCTTATTACAGAGTGAGCAAAAACCATTACATGATTGTGAGAGAAATACCTCTATTTTTTAAAAAAACATTGTTGTTGGTATACTTCCCTGCACTGCGAGCCAAGCAAAAGTTTGCATTTTTGGAGGAATCATGGGGTGCTAAAGAAGTTTCGAACATGATAGCTTAACCTCAACATCATTTGACAGAACTGTACAATGATTTCTTGTGATTGGTTGTTGACTGTGACAAATTGACTATTTTGAAATCATGATGACATCATAATGATGTCATATTGGTAAAGTATATATGATTGATGACATGGCTATGTAGACAACCGTGACAATACGACATTAGGCCCCAATGAGGATATAAAGATTTCATCTTGCTGAGATGACGATATGATGTCACCACTCGAGGCAATTTGAGTAATAGTTTAATTAAAAAAGGAAAGAGCTAGAAGGAAATTTTGGGAGGTTATCACACATTCACATAACCTTTAAGGGTGCATACCAAGTATGGCGTAGCATAGGGGGTCTTTGAGGTTGTCAACGTGGAGTGTCCTATACCCAAGGTCCTTACCAATAGAGTGAAGAACAAGCGTCCGAGAGGTTACTAATAGGGTATATACATCACCTAGAACTGGCCTGAAGGCTTAGATGATTTGGCGGCTCAGTCATTTAACTTTTAGTTGGAACACCATCAATCTTAAATTAGTCTCTAAAAATGATAAAGAAACATCCCAAATCATAAAGAAAACTAAACTAATTAGCTATGTGTACTGAACAATTTTGACAATTTGCTACACATAATCATCAACAACACCACCAATAACTTTTGTAAACCCATGAATAGTTGTTATATGTCACGACTGCAATGTTTCTAAAGCCCCAGAGGTCCTTAAGATGGCATCTTGAAGGGCTTAAGCCCAATCCAAAACTTTAGAAGTCCTACTCACAGCTATTTTTCAAACCATCTTAAGAAAGCTCTAGGTCGAAAATCAAGCGCTATATATGTAAATTTTGTTAGAAATCTTGTAATGTCTGGATGAACGATCCTACCCGTTCATAGTATTCGTGTAGGATAAATCTCAAACGATTATTTTTTGTAGAAAATTAGTATAAAGGAGTGCGGTTTTGTATGCTCAAATCATTCCAAGCATTTATAATCATATTTTGTATGCAATAAAATATGTCAAAAGCAAGTACAATACTGTAATTATCTCAATATTTGTCAAACTTTTTATTCATTTTTCTTGCTATGTTACTAATCAGCACATTATCGTTACTTATCTCCTCAAGTAATTGCAAATGAACATGTCATACATATTCATGAAATACAAATTAGAGGTGACGTACTCACTACTCGAGAATAAAATACTTAAGTATGACGGCAATTCTAATAAGTATTTTATTCTCGCAATTATGACGGCAATTCTAATAAAATAAGAATTTTCTTTTATCTCACATTTGTGAAAATAAAACAAATTGAATGCGGCTTATACCAAGTTAAAATTTTCTAGGTTTAGGAAATCATGCCCAACGTTCAAAATCCAAACAAAAAATGTGATTGAGATGTAAATGACATATAACTGGGTTCATGCTCAACACTAGTGGTCCAATGGAGGCTTTTGAAATTACAAATCAGAATGAAATGCATTATTAATTTCTTAGACATGGGATAACCTAAAATATTGTAGATATTTTATTTTTCAAGGAAGATATGCATAAAACTTGTTGGACAAATTCATGATGACAAGAAACTTGTAACAACTCCAATAAGGTTGGAACTAAAGATGGACTGTGAATTTGCATATGTTCATATATATGTCCACAATTTTTATTCGGAGTCAATTTATTTAAATCACACAAGACCTGGTATATTGCTTTAATTTACCGTAGGTATGATGTCTAAATTTATGATCAATCCCTCTAAATAACATTTTGGAGCTGCGCACATTGCTACCACATTGAATTTTGACTTATAGTATACTCAAAATTCAAATTTTAAGGTGATTGGAATGACAAATGGCGGTTACCCATGCAATTTTGATGACATGTAAGTAGTTTTAGTAGCTTGGTACGTAGCCCAGAAAACAACTTGTAGTTGATCACTCCCACTACTGAAAAAGTGTGCATTGCATGAGACAATTGCATGTGCCATGTCAATGCGTGTGGACTAGAAGAATGTTGGAGAATTTTGCATTTGCAAGAAGCATTCCACAAACTTGTATCGTACGTGATAACATATCAACATTTACTATCTCTAAAAACTTAGAAGCTCGTGGAATGTTTAAGCATATCTAATTGATATTATTTCATTTTTACTAAAGAGCCATAGTAATCAATAATGGAGAATCTATAATAAACTATTGTCGCTCTCATAATTAAGTTGTTGGCATTTTTACTAAAATTATGAATGGTTATAATGATCTGAACGCATGATTTTGGATAAGATGGAGCGTTGGGATGTCATCATACATCACTGAAGAACTAGAGAGGGCCACTCACATAACCTACACACATACATGTATTATGTATATGTGTGCAGTGTCGCGGTGCAAGGACTTTCCACGACAAATTTTTGGGTGACATGCTGTTTTGAGCTTTTGGCGACTTTGCATATGCATGGAAAGTCAATTTTCTTGTAGTGCATATATGTATATGTGTGCATGCAGTGTTTGTTTGATGTTCATTTATTTTCGTTGGTTCCAAAATATTCAGATTCTCAAATAAGAGTTGACAACCAGTTTGAATTTGTTGTAGATTGTTTAACAAAAACGAACCACATGCTCTGCTATGGACATAGTTTGCATCAAAAATTAAAATGGGGCAAAGAGGACGTAAGACATCCCCACTTGATCATGCTGCGTAAATTTATCCGAAAATTTAGACGGGCAAGGGGTTGTTCCAGCTAATTGATCTGAGGTCTCGATTTCAAGTCTCAAGGAATGCAGTTGCATGCGTTAAAATTTGGTATGGAGAGATTTACCGCTCTTGTGGTTCTACCCAGCTCAAATGATGATTAGTCTAAGTATAGTATGACTTAAAGATGTTGATGGCATGTTCCCTTCAGATGCCTCATGTTTAAAAAAAAAAAAATAGAATCTATTCTTTCAAAAGAAAATAGTAATATATAAAATCTGTTATATATCTTGTACATAAAACATAAGTACTTGTATTATTACAAGTATAATTTCTCAAACACTATCCTTTTATTTTATTTTTTAAATTACAAATCAAGCCCAACACGAAGCCCAGGCTCATCTCCTGCCATCTTTAGTAATTAGTATAGAACCTCTTCTTCAATGGTGTGTGCTGCATATATGAAAGCAGCCATAGCTCCACAGCTTTCTTTGGGGTACTGAAGGGAAAAATAATGAATTCGATCGGATAATATTGCACAGTTAGTATATATAGAACCTCTTCTTTAATGTGTATTAATCAAAGACCTTATAATGTGATCGTAATCTCAACACATATATGTAATTATATACGTAAAATTACCTCGAGACTTGATCAATTCAATGACCAAAACAACTCTTATATTGCTGATAATAATAACTTGTGTATGTCAGATGCCACCCAGAGTTCCCCCAAACACTTCAGTAGGACGTACTAATCATAATTAATTAAGAGAGCCCCAATGAAGCATTTAGGGGAGCTCTAGGGGACACCTAACCTTAAAAACCCCTTTTTCTTGCTCTACTGCTTTGGTTATTTGTTGGCACAAGAATAATTGTACCTAGAAAACCCATTATTTATAGTCATATTAAGATTCTCTACACCTAAAAGAAGAATAGATACATATTCTGATATTCATGTAGAAAACCATGCAAGTTTCAAGAACTGAACCTGGCCATAGTGTTGGTCTACATGAAGAGTAAATCACACAAGTGGCCATAAGTTCTTCTACTCTCTAAATCTTAGCCATCATCAAGATCTTCAAACCTTTTCTGAGTCGCAAAAGCTTCCGAATTCGACAGAGACATTCATGTCTAAGATTCTATCAATGTACCCAATTCGATATTGTGTATAATGGGCATAAAAAAGAAAAGGCATGAGTATCATTCCTTTACCAAATTCTTGACAGAAGCTTTTGTGTCATTGAGCTGGAAAAGCTGATGAGGACAATGGTTTTGCAAAGATGAGATACTGAGTGATAAAATTGTATATGGTCACAAACTACCCTATGATTCTCTCAACCTCTCCAATCTAGCCCATAGATATGTCCAAGTTCACTTTCCTATTATGTCTTGTGCATGCCTTCGGATAGATCTTCCTTGCTATTCAAACAAAACCCAAACATCAACATGCATGGAATGGAAACTTAAAGTATAAATATAGGGTTTGTATCAATTACTTTCCCAACCAACCTAAACAACAACATCAAGTGTCCCCTAGAGCTCCCTTGACCACTTCATTGGGGGTTTATTAGTGTACAATCTCTCACTGAAGTGTTTGGGGGAACTCCCGGTGTCATTTGATATCAGACAACGCATAATGATGTGAGATCGTCGAGTGTCTCTTAGAGTTCCCTTGACCACTTCATTGGAGGTTATAGCCTCCGATCTCTCCACTGAAGTGTTTGGGGGAACTCCGAGTGTCATTTGATACTTATTAGCAGTGTATAATGGTGTGAATTCTCATCAAGTGTCCCCTAGAGTTCCCTTGACCACTTCATTGGGGTTTATTACTGAATCTTCAATCTCTCCACTGAAGTGTTTGGGGGAACTCTTGGTGTCACTTGATATACTGACAGTGCAAGATTGTTAACTCTCGCTTTTCACAAATTAGCCCTACATCTTCGAAAATTTCAAAATTCCCAGTTTGAAATATTAATTAATTTGCAGGTTTTGGTTTCAACTTCCTGAAATCCAGTTTCTTGTTGCTCAACACATTTGTCTAGTGCTCCAAAATCCTATGGGCATCAATCAAGATTGGAGGATCCGAGTAAAACAATGGTAATTATCTTTAGAGTTCAGCGTCACATGCAAATGACAGATACTAAAACCAAATTATGTATCAAATGATTCATGAGAAAGTACATTATTCCTACTAATAAATATAGCCTTTGTACTTGCTAGCTAGCTGCAACTCTTTCATATGTGTTAATTGTTGCTAATCATGTCATCACCATTAATGGTCTTTCACTAACTGGTTGATTAATTGAGACCGAATATTTTAGACTACGTAAGAGATATATGGAAAAGAAAATATTCTCTGCATGAAGCATATATAGAGCTAGGTGGTCCATATAATATACATATAACTAGCCCACAATTGAGTCTATATTCACTTTGTATAGCTAGTTTTATGTATAACATTTTATTGGCAAGTCTACGTACTAACCGAGACTCGAATTTGAAAACTTTGTAGGAGTAAACACTTTATGTCAATTGCTCCAATGATAATATATTTTTCTGATGGGAATCAGTTTTAACAGCAAATAATCTTCACAGCCTTGGATGACTTCATTAAAGTTAATAAATCTTCTTTTAAGGTTTGATTTAAGGCAACTCCAAGTGTCACTTTGTTATACATATATAGAAATTTCTTTCTTTCATATAAGCTTATTTAATTTTACATTGTAATTAATCAGCAAAAGAACCCTAACAAGCTGTACTAGTAGTTGGCAACTCAAAGCGGCACATTGGACAGTAGTGGCTCTCCTCCAACCACCTCCTTATACACTTCTCATGAAACACATGCGAACACGGCATCCCCGCCGCCGTCGACCCCGCCGGAATATCCTCTATGCATATCGCGCAGCTCACCATCGCCGCCTCATCATTCTTGCTCCTCCTCCTCCTTCTCGACCTCCTCTTCATCTCTCCATCTTCTTGATCTTGATTTTCCACTCTCACCCTCTTCAGCATCTTCTTCACCGCCTCCGCCGCTGCCGGCACCATCCCGTGCCCCGCCGCCGCCTCAGACTCCGCCAAAGCTCTCTCAACCGAGTCGCTGTGATCACCAAGTCGGTGAGTCAATTCTAATCCAATCAACGCCACCATGGGGATCCACCTGCGGCCCACATTGCCCTGGAAGGTGGCGAAGCGCTGGCCGTGTTGGACCAAGTAGTCGACGATCAGGGAATGGAGATCGGAAGGGATGCTGAGGATGTTCAGCGAGTGGGAGAGTATTTGGAATGCGACGTCGTAGTTTGTGAACGCCGACATGTCGAAGACGTTGGTTGGTGCGGTGGTCTCCTCCGGCGGGTCAGCCGAAACGATGCGCGATGAGCGGGTGTAGCGGCGGCTCACGACGGAGGCGAGCTGGAGGTGCGCTTGAACCGGGAAGCTGGGTCCTGTGGGGTCCATGACAAGGCCCACATTCGGTTGGCGGACGTGGATGCGGAGACTGTAACTTGTATCCGAAGAATTCATATATTCTCAGCAGATCGGAAATTTTAAGGTACGAGATAGAGAAAGTGAGTGAAGTGAGTGAGTGAGTGAAGAACGATACGTGTATATATATATATAGGTTAGGGTTTTGAGTGGTAACAGTTTGAGAAGTTTCCTATTCTCTTCACTTTAATTATCTGTAATATTTCCTATTTCTACACTAAAAGCATTTTTTATTTTTCATCTAGAATATTTCATGTTTCTAATTGTATACGTAATTCTGATTTATTGTGCTTTCTGTTTCTTGGGGTGAAAGTAATTTCACATAATGATATTTATATTTATTATCTACAATATTTCTTGTCTGATTTATTATAATGTTTTTTATTTCTTGCGTATTTTGCAGATGACATTTTTATTTCTCATTTACCAACCAAATAAGATTTTCCTTTTTTTTTTTATATACCATGAGATTTCTGAGCGAGCCCGCGCACTCGCGGTTGGCACCTTTAAGCCTTTTTACCACACTCAGACTAATCTCCACTCGCCCCACTGTCAGCTCACTAAGCGGTAGGGAGTTGGCCCATGAGTTTTTTCCATTCGCAAGAGCTGTGATTCGAACTCTCAACCTCTTGCTTAAGAGACGTAGTGCTGAACCAACTACGCCAACCCACTGGATTAAATAAGATTTTCCTTTGTCTCAACGGAATGAAATTAAATTAAATTTAGTAGAGAAAGAAGAATAACGTAACAATTTTTTGTCTAGCTTAATTGAATCAAATCAAATGAAACGGGCAGCCACAAAAGGTCGGAAGCGGATTGTCTTTGAGCTTAATGCTCAGGAGATGGTATCGAGTATTTTGTCGTGTTCGAAGGATTATTCAAACCATTTCAGTCTCCCTATGAATGATTGTGTGTTGTTTAATAATTTTTTCATAGAGAAATTATGTTATCTATCTTTAGAAATTCAATGTATCGTTTTTATTAAATATTATTTGGCATAGATTGCGAAGATCTGGTGGGTGCTGAAATGTGTAAATTTATAATGTGATTATTGTTTCATGATTTTATTGGCTCGTATTCTTTATTATATCATAATTTCACTCGTACTCGTCTTGGTGAATTTCTAGGAGCTATTTGCTCACTTAATAATTTTTCTCATAATGATTGATGTTCATGATCATGTACATGAATCCAGACCTTACTCAAGAAACACATACAAACACAAATACTCGAATAGAAAGGGAGATCAAACCAATGCATCAATAAATTTAGGCTTGCAAATTCCATGAACTGATCATTACAAAATTCAAGAGAATTTTCTTTGCATGTTAAGGAAAAGCAATAAACATGCAGAAGTAATCACTAAAATGGTTCCAAAGGACAAATTAAAGCAGAAACCCAGAATGTCAGTGTGCTGACCGAGTAGTGGCCGTCTTCTTGAAATCAATTTTATCAACCTTCACTTCACCATCAATGAGTTCGTACACGTACACAACAACACGCAGGCCGTCAATATCCATGAGGACAAAACTCGGGTTTACATCATATGTGATACTACTGTATGCACCTGTTGCAGAGCCAGGGTTTATCACTACGCCACCCTCGTGTTTGTATGCTTTGAACTGATGGGTGTGACCTGTCACAAGAATGTCCACATCCAATTGCCTTTGCATCATTGCCAGTGAATCTAAGTCTCCCCATGGAATGACCTTCACAAATTAAGGGTTTAGAAAACAAAAACATTTGTTAATGCCATGTCCTAGAGCAAATTATACAAAACCAAAGACAATACCTATGTTGTATCAATTGTAAGAGCATGACATAGTAGCAGAAATTTGAAAACTAACAAGGGTCCTCAAGGGGACATGTATAAGCAATGTGCATAACTATATATATTCAGCGATACCCATGGATTCCAGCTCTCAACAATCAACAACACCTATTGGCCAATCATTGAAGACGGCATTCAAATGGTGAAATTGATAGATAGATAATATTCAAGGTTGTCCTAATTTTCATTCTCACACAAACAGAACTCGGCCTCAAATATGATTATTTCATATATTTTTAATGTTAACATGTGGTTGCTCACTTATGCCACTAACATAGTAACATGAACATCCACAATCAGTTCCATGGACTTTTTCTTTTCACAAAACCACTGTGGGTCATTTCTGCTAAAGTGGATACAAATATGACATCAGAACATCTTGATATTAAAAGTTTATGGACCTAGAAAAATTGGAACCTTAATTGATTATCACATGATACCAAGCCAAATCAATTGCAACTAATTAGCTCAAAACTACATCACTGTGAGTTTGTCAACGAAGATATATCTTCAGTCAGGCAACAAGATCAAGGAGACAAGCATAAGCATACACTACGAAGAAAACAAACCTGATGGCCATGGCATATTCCAAGCTTGAACTGACCAATAGTCAATGTTTTGGTCTCAGGATAACGCGAATCTTCATCATATTCACCTCGCGTAATGTGCAAATCAGGACATAGACTCTTCAAGTAATCGTGAACTTCCTGATCAACCAAAACAAATAATAAAATTATTTCCAGCTCTGATACAGGGTGAAAGCTCTAAAGAGATTGTAATAACTTGGATGATTGTATTAACATAGATACATTCTTATATGGAGTACAGAGAACCTTTTACAACATATATCTAGGCTATTAATATATGTAAATATATACAACACCAGCAAAACAGTCTAGGTTAAGTAAAACATGTTCCAAGAATCCGGGAAACATTTTTATGGAACATGTCACATCCGAAGCAAACAGTACAAACAAAAATTCAAGAAAAATCCAGTTCATAGAGTATAGGTGGCATGAGATGAACCCAACAAGGAGGGAACTACCAAAAAATAATTTTATCATAGTGAAAAAGGTTGTGGGATAGGGAACAAAAAAAGATAGGACGTGGCCAAACAAGTTTGCAGATATTTTTCCTTCCAATAATTCAATTCTACCAACAAAGTTTATAAAGGACAAACAAACAAACATACAAACCTACAAGTTCAATGTGCCCATGCTAGCAAGGTAGCATCGGAAAGGGATGAGAAGACGTTACAATTTTCAGCTCTATTTTGAATTGGTTTTTCACAAAGCCCAACAATTGGGCAAAATTCAAGTACTAGCAAATACTAGAGTTACTTCAAATTCATAACATGCCATTGCTTAAACAGGGGCTAATTGGGTTATTGAGGTAGAAGATATCAAACAAGAATCAAAATTTCTCAATGAAATAAAACTAGAATCAACAACTTGAACTATAAAGATCCTTATTTCAACAATTATCACATTGATAATGATAACCCAATTATCATAGAGTACACAAACTATAAAATAAATTAAAAACAACAACAAATGAATTGAAAATAATTAGGATCGTGTGTTTACTTTGATAGAAAGATTTCCAGTGCAAATAATGTGCTGAATCTTGCCAGGAACAAGCATAGATTTGAACTTTGGCGGAAGATCAGCTGCTCTGTGAGGGATGTGAAGGTCCCCAATCGCTAACACCAACACCATCTTCTCAGTTTCCTTTCACAAACCACACTCAGAACTCGCTAATCATCATCATAAAAAAAAAATCTGCAGAAAAACAACTTAATAACCCAAACCCAGATCAAAAATCAACACTTTAACCAAAACCCAGATCGGAAATCAGAGTGAGACCCGAAAACACTCCAATCGGTGAATTAAACAAGACAGGAATTTTACAAATCGATTGATTTTGAATTAACAGTTCAAATTACCTGTGTTTACAAATCTTCAATTAATGGAAGAACCAATCATCAGCATCAGCAACGATCTGCAGAAAAGAAAACCACGCTTGTCGTCAGGTCAGGTCCAGTAGCGCCAAGTTGCAGTGTTGAACCAGAACCAGTTTGGTGAGAATTTACGGCTTTCTCCTCTATTGTCCTTATAGCGTGTTTGGTTCCAAGAAACCCTTATCCTAATCTCGCTTTAGATTGCCTTTTCTCGTTATTAGTGTTGGAATTATTCTTGGTTATCACCCAAACATGCCAAATTATAAAATTAATCCAATCCTTAACAATATATATTAATATGTGGGTAAAATGTATATCAGTTACAACTTAACAAAGCCAATGAGGTGATACACCTCATTTAAAATCGCATATACCCACCCAAGTGAATTTGTGGGAGCGAAGCGACCCGTCCGGATCTATGATTTTAAATGAGGTGTCACCACCTTATTAGTTTAACTGTTATAACTTTATATCGTCCGGATCTATGATTTTAAATGATGTGTCATCACCTTATTAGTTTAACTGTTATAACTTTATATCAGTCAACTGATATACATTGTACCCTTAATATGTTTGGAATTTTTTTATGCTTTTGCCTTCCAAAGTTATGCACAATTTTAATCTCCAAACTTTTTTTTATTTATTTTATTTTATTTTTATAATCAACGGTCTAAAGGAGTATATATACAAGGAAACAATAGTGTTCAGGAAAGAGACTATGTCTCTTAACCCTAACCAGCTAGATTAACCAAGCAAACTTATTTATTTTTAACCTCACCAAAGAAGGTTATTTTATTTGATGGTACAAATTATTTTCTAATTAAAAATTAAATTCAAATAAATAACAATTCGACATATATGACATCACAATTCTCTAACAAATTTCCGTGCGTAACTAGGCGTAGTTGAGTTAAATTGTCAATAAAATAATTAAATATTGTACCTCATTTTGAGGCACATGGATCTGTCCAAATTTCAGTTCATTTCAGACAATGAAGATTTAGGAATGAATATATAGAATATGGGTACAATCATAATCTAAACCTCTGACAATGCAGATCTAAGCATCACTAACCAACCTATGAGCACTGTGATGAGCTTGAGTTTGACCTACAACATTGTCACAAGGAAAATACCAGCATGTTTCCACACGCATATATTGAAGTAATCGACCCATCAAACCATCCAAAAACAACAAAAACTAAGCTTTTACATAGTCCATGTCACCAAAATCACCTTTTTAAATGCCTCTTCAGGCCACTTGCTATGTGAATGCAATAATCTGCAGTTCCAAAGGATTTGGTTTCTCAGTTTCTCCAACTACAACAACAATCCACTTCAAAGCTTGCTTCTTTCATGATGGGAAATTTGTGTGCAAAAGGAGCTCGTCAAGAACCCAAACCACTTCGCGTAGCTAAACATCCCACTGGTTTGCTTCCATGATCGCTTTCCTCGTTGCATCAAAGTGTTTTTTCTGCTTAATCTCAAAGCTCGTGTATTGAAATTTGTTTACCTGTTTGTTATCATGGAAGAGGTGAATGAAGCCCGAGTCCCTCGCAGTCCTGAGATGTTTCCAGCTCCAACGTCAGTCCGAGAAAGGGTTTTCTCAGCTGCTTCTCCAAAAACTCTACAAGGTATATAGCTACTGACGAGTACTCGTGAATGTTGTTTGGTTGATTTCTGTACTTTCGTGTCATTTCGTGTTTCTTGTAGCAGAAAAGCACAGTAGAGATCTTGTCCATGTTTTGCCACTTCAAGAGAGGAACTCGCCCACCTCGCATCTACAGAAAGGTACCCAAAAAAATATATATGCACGTATATCAGTTTGCATTCTGCTAATTTTTGTGTTTCTTAATGCAGCAGAGAAGCAATGTAAAGAAGAAAGATACGGTCAAGCATCAACTTCAAATGCAATAGAACGACCATTTTTTAGAGTGAACAAGAAGAATGGAGTGTTTCCACCTGCTTACAAGCATATGAACTGCTTTTGTTATGATGTCCTCAGGAACGCGACTAAGAAGTTCAGTGAAAGGAATCTACTGGGACAAGGTGGTTTCGGTGATGTGTATAGAGGATGGATTGATGACAGCAACTTGAACAGAGCAAACCGGGATGGGGGACTTGCAGTTGCTGTCAAGAGACTCCGAAAGATAGGGCCATGTGGACATGAGGAATGGATGGTACGTCCCTTCCTAGATGTATGCGCGTGTTTCTTTCTCCACATGTCTTATGATTATGCTGTGGATGCAGAATGAGATTACGTTTTTGAGCAGACTAAGTCACCCGAATATTGTGAAGCTCATAGGATTCTGCTGCGAGGATGAACATAAAATTCTGGTTTACGAGCTCATGGCAGGAGGGAGCTTGGAGTCTCATCTTTCAGGAGGTAAGCACGAAACTGCAGAAACAGTTGAATATATCATATCATAAGAAAATGAACACTTGAGACAAAATGAACATGATGCGCGAACAGAAAAGAGCACAGAGCTAAACTGGAGTAGAAGAATCAAGATAGCTATTGGAGCAGCTAAGGGTTTAAACTATCTTCACACTCAAGGAGTACCTGTTATTCATCGCGATCTCAAAGCCTCCAATGTGTTACTTGACAAGGTAAGACTCCCAGACATATAGAGTGAGAACACAATTTGCATCCTCGCCGCACAGAAGTGCTAGTTTTTTTAATTATAATTCTCAATCCCAAGAAGGGTAATGTTGCAGCAGAACTTCAATCCGAAGCTTTCAGATTTTGGGCTCGCTAAATATGGACCCCAAGGTGATCAGTCCCACGTCACAACAAGGATTCTCGGAACTCAAGGCTACTTTGCTCCTGAATACATTGCAACAGGTATGATATGAACCTATATAATTTTCAGCTATTGACACTATAAAGCTTTGAATTTGTATATCTGCTGATAACTCTCTACTCTACAGGGCATTTGACTCTAAAAACTGATATTTATAGTTTTGGAGTAGTACTCTTAGAGCTGTTGACTGGTTCTGGAGCCATCAAGAAATATTCAGATGGTGTAGGAAATTTAGCACAATGCGCGAAACCATACCTGAGCGATCCAACGCTGTTGTATCGTGTCATTGACAAGAAACTTCAATGGAAATACCGAAAGGAGGAAGCTCAACAGTTTGCTCGAATTATCCTCAGTTGCCTTTGCTTAAAACCCAAGAACCGGCCTACCATGACACAAGTCGTTTCTGATTTAGAGCAACTGCAGAAGAACTTGGGCAGCTGCCAACTAAGTTCTCTCGGAATCTCTGCAAGCCAGAAAACCTCATTCTGTCCGTGTCAGCTTCCCTAGAAGACAAAGATGCAACATTCTGTAACCAGATTTTGTTAGTTCTGTTTCTGAAGTAGCAATTCAAAACCTCAAATGTATCCTACGTACCTTATAAGATGACTGTAGCGAGATTTAGGCTCCATATCCATACGCTTACAACAATGAAAGGCCAAGAAAGCTGATTGATAGGTAGCGCACTTACAAGTTCAAAATGAAAGTAACAATACGTGTATTAAAAGAAGAAATAATAAACACTAAAACCATCAATACAAACAAAAGCAAGTAGATCACTTCAAGAAAATGAAGTAACATATGTTCAAGAATTGACAGGTGGATATAATATGTCGCTTAGGAAACAAAACTGCTTCAAAATACATGCCCAAACTACAACCTATACATACAACAAATGGTGAAAGAAAATAGAAATTTACAAGACAGAATTTTTATTTCGGTTCAACGTGCACGTGGAGATTGCCGGTGCAATGGTAATGGCGACGCACTAGGAGCTACATTCAGAGGAGAACGATGATGCCTCAGTGGGGACTTCCGGACAGGAGTTGAAGCTGTCTTATGCTCTGTTTGAGAGTATTTGGTTGCATTTTTGGGGACATCAAGCTGTTCCAGTGCTGCTAAAACCTCTGACATTCGAGGCCTTACTTTAGCTCCATTGCTTAGGCATTGTAAAGCAAGGGTTGCAGCTGTGTAGGCTCCTTTCTGAGGATACTGGCCTTCCAGCTTCGTGTCCATGATCCGGAACAATTTTCGCTTGTCACCCAAATATGGCTTTGCCCAGTCCACGAGATTCTGTTCCACACCAACTTTTGATTTATCAACAGCACGTCGTCCAGACAATAGCTCTAGTAACACAACCCCAAAGCTGTATACATCACTTTTTGCAGTCAATCGACCTGTTCAGCAAGGAAGACATATGCGTAGTGAGTTGCAGCACTGTGAGCAAATGTGTTTTGTGTCAAATGAAACTAAAAATATATGGCTTTCCTTGAAGATGTCTTCATAATCAGATAATCATATTCTGGTGTTAACATATTCTATCTCAAAGTTCAATATGACTCGTAATTTGAAATAATGAAGAAATTATGGGCATAATTCAATAAGCAAAAGCAAATATTCAAGTACTTAACAGGGGGATTCAACAAACCTGTAGCAACATACTCTGGCGCAGCATAACCATGAGTACCCATCACTTGAGTGGAAACATGGGTCCTATCACCAGTGGGCCCATCCTTAGCCAAACCAAAGTCCGAGAGTTTTGCATTAAACTCCTGCATGATTAATGCACAACCAATGTAAGTATTATTTTACATAAGCTTGATTTGGATCAAAAGTGTTTATACAAAATACTGCGAAAGCAACAAAACATTAAAATCCTACTTATTTGACATACCGCATCAAGTAGAATATTAGAAGCCTTGAAATCACGATAAATAACTTGTGATTCGGCATCGTGAAGAAAAGAGAGTCCTCTAGCAGCACCAATGGCCACTTTAATTCTCACGGCCCAAGAAAGTGGTTGCAGCCCTCCTGCAATGCAATTTAGCATAGAAGATTAACAAGAGTTTTCATAGCCAAAACCAAGGAAAATAGATGCTGTGTGGAAAGCCACTTGCTCAAGCCATAAATGGCTGTAAGCAAATTTTATAACCTAATTTATGATTCAATAATTGGATATATCTTCTGGCACATGTGGAAGCAAAGAAGGAAAAAAAAAGTACTTGTGAAGAAATTCAAAAGATATGCTAACCCTCTTGAAGGTTAAAAAACTGAAACAAAAGGAAATTCAAGCTGGCCAACATCAAATTGAATATTTTGTTAGTCCAAGAAATAAATAGCAAAAACGCCATTACATAACTTTCTACAAGCACAATCACGATTCCTTTGAAATTTACTGGATGAATTACTTACTTCTAAATAGATGATTTTCTAAGCTCCCTTTGGGCATGAATTCATAGACCAAAAGCCGGTTCTCTCCATCCAAGCTGTACCCAATCAGTTTAACTAGATTTGGATGATGAAGTTGGCCAAGATAATTAACTTCTGCCTGAAACCAAATTGCTTATCAGTACATGCACCACAAAAGAAGGTGAAGACACCAACAATATCATACAGAAGAAGAAACCTACCAACCACTCTTTGTGGCCTTGGTAACCTTCAGGTTTAAGCTTCTTGACAGCAATAACCAATCCAGACCCAGGCTTTGCAGGAGCAAATGTGTGTTCGTCTATCCATCCTTTGTAAACATAACCAAACCCTCCTTCACCAAGAAGACTGTCGGGCCGAAAATTTCTAGTGGCATTCTTTAGCTCATTGAATGAGAAGGCTTTTAAATGTGGAGACAACAATATTTCACCTTCAGATCTAGGTGTAGGAAGACTTGATGCATTACTCCTCCCGCTGTAAGATGGAATTGTCAGGCTGGAAGGAACCGAAGAACGGCTAGTTTTGCTGGAATTTTTTGACACTGCCAGTGTTTAAAGAAAAAAGAGTAAGAAGTCGCTCGTAAACCTAAAAGCAATCCATTTCAAAACCTACACCTCTTTAGTAAATCTCTCAGAGAGCATAACAGGAAGCGGAAACATTTGGTAATATAGCACATTGAGGAATGTTTGTGAAAGCAGAAAAGTGAAGACAAGAGTTATCAATCCTAATTCACTGTAAAATTAGGGTGCTAGTCAACCTATCTCGATAAACAATTAATCATGGATGATCACAGTCTGATAAACAAAGAATCGTGAATTCATCGATCACATTTGTCATTAGAAAGTTGACATAGCCTTTTCATTTCATGGAAGGACCTCACCACCACATTGTACCTCAGGCTCCATTTTCTGCTACAAGAATGACTTCCCTATGGAGTCAACTTCTAGAGAGTTTCACAATCACATTTAATGTTAAGATTTACCATTTGCATGCTCGTTTCCTAATGAGATTCAATGATTTCAATCCATAAATAGAAAGCTAGCACACTCAGATGCTTCAAGCAAAGTTTAATTATAAATCTCTCATCAATCAGAAACTTCCAAAAATTTAACAAACAGTCAAGGCAAGCATTAAAGTTAAACCTCAGTACTTGCATAAGAACTGTATTGTTCAAACTTCAAACAGACAACATCCACCAAAATATAAGTAAATTCAAAAACACAACCACACCCGAATGGTAGAAGATCTAGACCCACCAAAAAGCCCATTTATGTCACATCCAAGTCCCAAAAACATAAATCTTCCAGTCTATGGCATTGATTTCAGACAGTAAAACAAGCAGATATCAACCCAAAGTAGCAACTAGTAATCTTCCATTCTACAGACCACCCACCAAAACCTTCTTCATGATGCCAAAAAACAAAAACAAAAAACACCCAGAACAAGCAAAAACAAAGAGACCTCTATACAAGCAACAAAACAACAAAAACATAAAAATAAACAACACCCACCAAAGCAATCTCATTCTCAGCATCTAGAATCAATGGCACAATTCAATTCATTTCAATCCAAACACCATAGTAAACAACCAGAGATGAGTTGATTGTTGATTACCAGAATTGGTGTGGCTGATGTCCACTTTAGCTGATGAATCTAAGCAGTTCCCCATCTGGGTTCTTCAAGAACAGAGCTGTTTTGGGTTGTGGAGGTGTTGTTGGAGCTATCAAGCAAAAGAAAAGTAAATTAGAAAATGCAATTCACAATAAGCCCCAAAATGCATTTGCCTGCGGATTTGTATTAAAAAAGAGTTGACTTATATTTTAATTTTACTCTTTTTCTTATTAGAGCTTTGCAATGCGTGTCTCAACAGAGGACAAGCCACGAGGCCATTAGAGGAAAGAATGTTTGTGAAAACAGCAAAAGATGAGAAATAGAGGGCCTGCGAGAAATGTCAAGGAAGGAGAGAGATAGAGAGAAAATGCAGAGAAAGGAACAGTCTTTGGCTTCATCTATAGACACGACGAAGAGGTCGCCGCTCCGATCCGTCCGCAGAAGACAGCGTCGTCGGAGAACGAAGCCAGATCTGGAGAACGAAGCCAGATCGGTGAACGCTGCCCTGGTTGCTGATGATCTGGAAT
>JAYMTH010000779.1:0-18010 GCA_036897465.1 Pelargonium australe | reverse complement strand
GTTTGTACCAAAATGAGTGTCATGTTTCTATTTTTAGGTTATTATATTATTGTTTTTCCCATACTACCCTTATTACTTATGCACATGGGGTGTAGATGGGAAAGTGAGGGTAATATTGCAAACATACTAAATTATCTTGTAATTCTTAATTTTTGCAAAAAAATGGAAACAAGACACTCATTTTGGGACGGAGTGAGTATCCAAAAGCCTAAACTTTTAGGTGGAGCGCAGAACTAGTTTCTGAAGTGGTCTTAAAACAAGGCTGTCAATTTAGGTCATGACCCGTGACACGATACGATGAATTAGAGTAGGTTTGGATTTATGTCGAGTTCGCTCTGACTAATGCAACCCGTTTAATAATCAGGTCATGTTTGTGATGTACCCGTTTAACCTGCCTAACCCGTTTATGACCCACCCATTTGAGAAGGCACGCCCAAATAATTAAGAGAACCGAAAAATAAGTTGAATCACTGGCAGGCTTCCCTATTTTAGGTTGAGTTGTCCTCACAATAATGTTTTATTGGTGCAGAGGAAAGCTGCTTCCGACAAGCAAATTTCAGCAAGGCCAAGTAGTTCTCACAAGACCAACGAGTCTAGCCCTGCAGTAGGGGACTATCAGTTGGACGATCATCTCGAGGACACTGATCCACGATCTCAGAAGCCAAAGAGACCAAAAAGGCCGAAGAAGAGTGTAAACGAAAACCTTGAGCCGGCATTCATCGCCACGGGTCCAGTCGCAGAGCAGACCCATTACCCATCTTCAGAACAGTTTGGGTCTGGTGGTTCGAGTGCAGCGGAGCAAGATATGTGAAGGGAAATAAACTCCGAGAATGGTATTTTGATGCTCTTTGTCGCTCCTAGAGAAGGCATGTTGTATAGTCCAATTCGGAATAACAGGCACTGAAGGAGCGAGGGTGGGATAGGAGGTGTATGATAGTGTAATGTGTACAGAATCATTATTGTTACTATCAAGTATTGAACATCGACAAATCAAAAGATTGTATAAAATAGGTGTCTTTTTGAGGCTAGGCTGTGTACAGTTGTATGTCTTTACAGAGAAATGGCATGTACTTAAAACAAGGAAGGCGACACAACACGTGCGTGATCAATTAGTCACGTGCATGCATGGTAGGCAAACAAATAATAACATGCAATTCACGCACACGAGCCTCAATCAATTCAGAATCCGTACCAAATCTGTAATTCTGATGGAAACTTAGGGTTAATAGAAACATAAATGGGCCATTTTGTAAATCCTTAGTATACACCTATAAAATCAACGGAAATGATTCATCCATGTACTACTTGGTGTATATGAATCTTGACAGTCTATTACATAAAATCCCAAAAAGGTAGCTACAACCCTTCCAGGCGGATGCATGCACCGAGTTGCTTTCTAAAATCAAGCTGCTGCCTTTTGACTTCCAATTTTTTGGTACGAAAGCATGAATCTTTTGGTTCTTCGAATTATTAAGAAAGAACCCACATATAAAGGTCCCATCTTGAGTCTTGACAACTCAAAGCTTGCATGGAATTTCCAAGGAAAAAGTATCAAAGAGATTTATTTTTTGGATAAAGAGAAAGTATCAGAAAATTACAATCTCTAAAGATAATTGATGATTAGCATACAAGGTTTGAACTTTGAAGAAGACATTGATATAAATTGTATGTCCCCAGAAGATGGGGACAAAAAACAGTGTTGTTGAAAATTGACAAGGCCAATTAAGGTAGAGGGAGGTGGTGGGGCTGATGATCCAATGATTCAACATTAATGACCGTTGGGGAAGTTGGCAACATCAAAACATTTAATGCTTTTTTTGCTATGTCACCCACCTTGGTAGTTTCTATTCAACTGTACCCACCATTTCTTCTCTGTGCATTTTTTTTGAGAAAAAACAAGACCCAATTCATGATTTTTGGTTTCTTCACCACTTTCCCAATTCATGCACATCTTGTGCTTGCTGTAATGCCAAGCTCAATTGCATGAAAATGTTGCTCTGCTTGTTTTCTGGTGTGGGTTGGGTCAATTGGTCTTCTGAGAGCTAAACCTAACTGAGACCTGCTCCTTCTGGCTGCTTTGTGGTTTCCAACACGCAAAGGTTTGTTTCTTTTGACTTTCTTTTGTGTCTTTTAGAAGTTTATAGATTGGTAGATGAACAAACTAGGACGGAGGAAACAAAGTTGTTTCTCTAATATTTGGATTTTTGTGGCATTTTGTTTAGGAAGGAATTAAAAAACTCAGTTCTCTTTGAAATTTGGGGTTGGAAGCTTTGTATTCAGTGTATTGGTGGGTTTGAATATATATTTTGTGGAAGATCAGAAATCGGTTATGGTGTTGGTGGAAGAATCTTCTGCTAAGATTTGTTTCTTCTTCTAGAGGCTGCAATTTGGGAAAAAGGGAAAATTGTTACAACAAGAAAAAGAGTTTTGTAGTTTCGGATTGCGAGAGCTAAACCCATATAAAAATCCGAGGTGGGTTCAGGGTTGTTTTCATTTTTCAGGGCCAATTGGAAGTGGAGCTTGATGTCAAAGTGAAGTTCACATAGTAGCACTTATTTGCTATAATTATAAGTTCTGCTTTGCTTTGGTTTTTGTTTTGTTGCTGTTGATCTGCTGATATAGTGTTGATTTTACTCGGAAGAAGATGGTGGGAAGTATTGATACGACACAACGATCTTTATATTCAAACGGGTCTTTGCACAATGCCACTGGATTGGAGGAGAAGCTTGATGAGCTTCGCCGCCTTCTTGGAAAGGCTGATGGTGATCCACTGAGGATTGTTGGTGTTGGAGCAGGTGCTTGGGGGAGTGTTTTTGTGGCTTTGCTGCAAGATAGCTATGGCCAGTTTAGAGAGAAGGTTCAAATCAGGATATGGAGAAGGCCGGGAAGAACTGTTGACAGAGCCACCGCAGAGCATCTCTTCGAAGTGATCAATTCGAGGGAGGACATATTGAGGAGGTTGATCAGGCGATGTGCATATTTAAAGTATGTTGAAGCCAGGCTGGGTGATCGGACACTTTTGGCGGATGAGATTCTGAAGGATGGATTCTGCTTAAACATGATTGATACGCCACTTTGTCCAATGAAGGTTGTGACCAACTTGCAGGAGGCGGTTTGGGATGCTGATATTGTGGTCAATGGCGTCCCTTCGACTGAAACGCGTGAGGTATTTGAAGAGATCAGTAATTACTGGAAGGAGAGAATCTCATCCCCCATCATAATTTCTTTGGCAAAGGGTATAGAGGCTGCCCTTGAACCTGTTCCTCATATAATAACACCGACACAAATGATTAACCGAGCAAGTAAGAGTTTTTGCTCATATTGGTACTTTATATACTTCTTGCTTTTATGTTGCTTTTCGTAAACAAAGGTGAACAAATCTCTCGTTGTCTTTGCAAAATTATCAGATGAGCAAAACTTTAGGAGGAGATGATCTTATCTGCTTTATGTTATAAACATTTCAAAGTATATTTCATAGGGAATGTAAGTTTATAATCCTCTTAGAACCGTATAGTATTAGAGGCTTAGAATGTGGATACAAAGATTCATTTTGTACGTCTTAGAAATTTGAAAGCATGGCTATTTTTCCTTCCCTTTTATGCTATACTTCAGAATACAATTATCTAATTATTTAGCCTCCATGCCTTGCAGCTAAAGTACCAATGGAGAACATTCTTTATCTGGGTGGACCAAATATCGCCTCTGAGATCTACAACAAGGAATATGCCAATGCTCGAATTTGTGGAGCTGAAAAATGGAGGAAACCTATCGCAAAGTTCTTAAGGCAGCCCTATTTCATTGTTTGGGACAACAGCGACCTTGTCACTCACGAAGTCATGGGCGGCTTGAAGAATGTCTATGCCATCGGAGCTGGTAAACTTTAGTTTCTCCATGCTCGATAAAACTATGAATATGAAAACTTAAATGCATGAGAGAAAATTACAAACTCGGGATGTGCTAATGCAAATTTCTAAATTGTTTATGAAACTAGATTAATGACTTGCTCAAGTAGACTGTAAATGCTAATGCAAATTTCAATACTTGGGCCCCGAGTTGGTTCTATATACTCAATTTCGGATTTTCCAATTTGATTTTGCCAGGAATGGTGGCAGCTCTTACTAATGAGAGTGCTACTAGCAAATCTGTGTACTTTGCACATTGTACATCGGAGATGATATTCATTACTCATTTGCTTGCTGAAGAACCGGAGAAGCTTGCAGGGCCCTTGCTCGCTGACACTTATGTGACCTTGTTGAAAGGACGCAATGCCTGGTATGGCCAAATGTTAGCCAAAGGGGAGTTAAGGCCAGATATGGGTGATAGCATCAGTGGCAAAGGAATGATTCAGGTACTTGATATTGATTGAACCTCTTGATTTCAAAACTGTATGAGATGTGTTCATTTCTAACACATTGCTTTGCACGTGATCCGTGCACAAGTCTTCTTCTTGCCTTGTGCTGAAATTTTAACATATTTTCAACAATCAGGGTTGTGTCATGACTCAAACTTGTAACCTTTAGGTCAACCAGACTCTGATATCATGTAGAGGACCAACTCAACTAACAGTTTAATACCATTTTTCTTGCCTCTGTATAGCTTCCGTTTTGCTAACTGATAATGCAAACTCTGCTGGTTTGCCCAACAATATTCAGGGTGTCTCTGCAGTTGGAGCATTTTACGAACTTCTGAGTCAGCCAAGCTTAAGTGTATTGCATCCTGGAGTAAACAAGCCTGTTGCTCCTGTTGAACTATGCCCCATCCTGAAAACATTGTATAAAGTACTGATCAAGAGGTAATTTCCTTCTAGTCATAGCTTCCTTTGTGTTCTTCATTTACATTTTACATGCATTTGAGATTGGTATGAACCCAAGTTGCATCTGGCTGAATCTAAAAACATGGATGATGAACAAACAAACATATTATTGCTGGTGATGATTCTAACAATATGGTTGTGCTTCATTTTGGTTGTGGATGTTCAGGGAACAGTCATCACAAGCTATTCTGCAAGCACTGAGGGACGAGACGTTGAATGATCCGAGGGAGCGAATCGAGATTGCTCAAAGCCATGCTTTCTACAGGCCTTCACTCCTGGGACAGCCTTGACTACCAGTTTACTGTATTCCCAGATTGTTTAAGAAGATGGGAGGATCTATTTATGTATGAACTATACTGTAACAGATGATGATCAGATAGTAATTAATTTGTGTCATCTCAACACAATAAATTAAAAAGGTTGAGTTAATTGGTTGTATCATATGTTTCATTGTCATTAGGAGGATCCTTTATGCAGCTTCAAATTCAAATATATATGTGCACTTATGTATTGTTGACTGTGTATTGCTTGATTTGAGTTGTTTTTGTGTTTGAATGGAAATTATTTCTATACAAGGAATGAAGATGGAGAAAAAGGAGTATTAGGAGATAAAGCATGAACAAAGATCTAGATATTAAGATATTTATAATCACAAAATTAGATTTCTTTATATATATGCCTTTCTTTGTCAGATCAATTGGCATCTGTTTTCTTTTTGTCCCACTCCTATCTTATACCCCTGAACCTGATTTTTCTTCCTACTTCTACTTTTTCCTTTCTTCTTTTTGCCTTTTACTTGTACTACTACAACAAAAGAGCCCAGAAAGGATACTCAAAATCCCAGTACATCAGTTAGTTGCTTGACCAGCTCTTCCTTTTTTAGCTTACTATGTTGCACTTTATATTGCCTTGCAATGGCCTTCAGGTCAACTAGTTTCATACCACTCAAGTTGGAAGAGGTAGCAGCCTTGGCTTTGGAACAACCATTATCAATACAGCATGAAATATCAACCTTGCTTGCTGTCTCGGTGCCTTCCCCGAGCTGCGAATATGACCTATCCATGTCCACAGTGGAACTCCTGAAGCCTACCAGTGTTGGTACTGTACAATTCTTTTCCAAGAGCACATTTGAATTTATGCTGATATCGGTAGTAACACCCTGCTCTTTCGCTTCATGCTGGATAGGATGAGCCAGTTTCTTGAAGGTTTTCCTGTCCAAAAGCTTATTCAAACAGACATTGTCGGTGCTTAGTTCCAATTTCTGTCGCTTCTTGACCTTTGGAGTAGTTAAATCTAAACCAAGTCCTGTAGGAATGGCACTGCCTTCGTGAACGCTGGCTGGATTGGACTGGATTTTCCTCTTCACCTTCTGTCTTTTTTGTGGCTTCTGAGGCATGTTCAAACCAAACTTGCAGTCATTAGTAGCAATTTCGGCCTCCTGAAATGTCAGCAGTGGTGGTGTTCCTTCTTCGATCTGTTGCTTGAATGTGTCTTTTTTCATCTGATCTTGTGGCTCCAAGGGTGAGGGTAGAGCCAAGTGTTTAATGCTACTAATATCAGTTTCTGGACTATCATTGTTGTTCCTTTTTGTCTTCAGAGATGAAACCAAGTCAATTATGTTGTTCATGCAAATTTTGATATCATCTTCTGATGAAGCTCTCAAAGCAAGAGCAGTATCACTTAGTTTCTGCTCCACATCAGGGTTCCCATTCTTTGCCAGGTCGAAAGCATCTAATCTGGATTCAGAATCTTGCTCCCTTCCACCATGGTCAGCTACATGTCTTGAAGCATGTGGATCACTATAGTTTACGACAGCCTTTGCAGGCTGCTTTTTTTAGAGAATTAATGCATCCAACAAAAACAAAATACAAGCATCAATGATAAGATTATGCTACCCTACAGTTATGATAAAGTGCATCTACTACTACTATAAATGGAAGTTAAAAAGGTTGATTTTTTGCATACTGATTTAGTTGTAAAACAATAGGCACAAGTTGTGAAGAAAGAGAAGAGGCCCCTTACCATTTCTGTTTCGGGAAAATATTCATTGCCTTCAGAGCAGCACAAAGATGAACTGAAGTTTTCACTCTTTTTTGATGCTGAACACTGTTTTCCGACTTCCTTATCCCCATCAACTTCCAAATCTGAGCTGATCAATGTCTTTATCTCAAGGGAATTGCCAGTTGCACGGACACCTGCTCCAGAATCCTTTGCAGTATTTGTACACTGTTAACCCAAAAATCCCCAGTTATGGCTAATTTTTTAAGTAACATGTTTAAAACCAAGTTACAAAAGCTGTGGCCCTCCAATATATGGTCATAATGTTTCATTCTGATATAACTAAAAATAGGCCCTCACCGTTTCTGTTTTCGGAAAATATCCATTGCCTTCAGAGCAGTACAAAGATGAACTCGAGTTCTCACTACTCTTCATTGCTGAACAATGTTTCTTGACCTCCTTATCTCCATCAACTTCCAAACCTAAGTTGCACAATTTCTCCATCTCATGGGGATTACCAGCTGCATGTGCAGGGGCATCTACGACAGAGTCCTCGATGGCATTTGTATGCTGCATTGCATGATAAAATAACCCAAAAATCCAAGGTTATGTCTAACCTTTGGGTAATGTTTTTAAAAACATGTTGCAAAAGCTGTGACCCTCCTTTTGTTCATAATTTTTGCGTACTGATAAGCTAAAAACAGAGGCCCTTACCATGTCTGCTTTTGGAATATATACATTGCCTTCAGAGCAGCACAAAGAAGAGCTCAAGTTTTCACTCTTCTTCATTGCATAACAATGTTCCCCGACTTCCTTATCTCCATCAACTTCAGAAACCGAGTAGCATGACTTCTCCATCTCACGGGGATTACAAGTTACGAGTACAGGGCCATCAATGCCAGAATCCTTGATGGCATTTGTACGCTGTGCATTGCAAGACAAAATAACTCAAAAATCCAAGGTTATGGCTATCTTTTGGGTAACATGTTTAAAAACATGCTGCAAGAGCCGTGACTCTCATGTATGTGTTCACAGTTTTTACATGTACATTCATGTGTTGGTATGACTAAAAACAGAGATAAGACCTAGTACCTTGACCTTGATAACAAGACCCAGTTCCCCCCCTTCAGGTTTCAATGATGAACCTAAGATTATACCATCAACTTTAGCCTCTTCCACTTCCTTGCTCACTCTTTTCAAATCAGAAGCTCTCAGTTTTTTCTTTGATTTGAAGTTGCCAACTGTATGTTTCAAAGCATATGAGTTGGAACGCTTGGTTTTATCGCCGACAGGCTGTTCATCACCAAAGGAGGTAGTACATCAAAAACCATACTAAATGCATACCAAACCGTAGGTTAGAATGGTATATTTTAAGAACCTATTTGGCAAATATGATTAACATAGAACAAATCTCTAGTATCAAAAGGAGCTGGCTGAGTTTGTTTTCACACCAACTTTACTGCTTTTGAAACACAAGTGCTTTTAGATTACGCCTAACCTTCCTTGTGGGCTTCAAAGTCGAGCTTTGGAGAGTACCATTGTCTTTCCGAGTAGATCCTTGACTTTTAGTTTTGTTCTTTGTTTTCAGTTTGGAATTGTTGTTATGTGATCCTTTATCATCCTTTGAGTAGCCAGCTGCAAACTGCAAAGAATCTGGGGCAGCATTTTTTACACTAGAATTTGCTGGCTGTTAAACATAGCAATCAAGCATCCAAAAGAGAGATAAGTAAGCAAATGTAACTTTTAACCAACTACACATGTCAACCAGAACTTGTAGGAAAGAAGAGTATGCAACACTGAACATAACAAATCATGTGTTTACTCATAAATGGGTGCATACATGATTGAAATGAGGGAAGAAACTACATGTCTTATTAATAAACTAAATGAACTTGCTACAAATATTTCAGAATAACATGGAAAGACCAACCTCTCTTAGAAACAAACAACAATTTTATGCATAAGCATGCATAGACTCTGGGGTTGGGTAGTATATCAAGGTTTACTACAAGCTAACAGGCGTGAGACCAAGGTAAGTGAGAATGTATAATAAAATAGAGCAGTCCAGGGTGGAAGGGAGCGCTATTGTTCACAGAGTATGCTAACAATTCTTTAAAAACAATATTCCTGAACAGCTTATTTCATTTCATTTTATTATTTATTAAAAGCCTCAAAGGAGGCGGTTTGGCAATAACCTCTACGGCTCTACCTGTGAATAAAATAAATGAGCTAAGACAATGGGGAGGGCTACACCTGGAGTCCTGGCCCCTAAAACACACCAACTTTCTTTAACAAAGATAAACAAAACCACGCCTATCCTTATCCAAAATAACATGAAAGGAAACATCTAAGGATTCATACAGCCTATGATTTATGTACCTTTCCTATGACTAATGCTTGTTGCTTGTTTCACAGAGTTAATTAACAATTTTTTGCACAAAAACATTCCTGAACATCTATTTTTTTATAACTTCACATCTTTATTCAAAGATATAGCCAACGATTTATGAACCTTACCGACGACTAATGCTTATTGTATCTGTATAAATGAAAAGAATCTAAAAAATAAAAATAAAAAACTTCCAAAACTATATTAGTAAACCCAGAATCAGTAATCTCAAAGTTGATGTGACTGATCACAGAGCGTGTGTATGAGAGAGATAGAGTTGTCAGAAGGACGAGAATTTCAAATGTACAGTATAACTTGGAAAGAACCACACAGCAATTTAAACAAAACAAAAGTGACGTCAAATAAGCAAAACCTAAAGTTTCTTGGATCTTAACTGCTTCCAGAGAATATGTTTTTTCCTCTTGAAATTTCAAAGAACATGAGATTGGGGATTTCTCTGAGGAAGTAATGACCAGTTCTTTTACTTCCTCCTTTGCTATGACATTAGAACCAGCCAGTGCTAGAGCATCTGCGATTGAGTCTTTGACAATAACATCTGGAGGCTGTTCATCATAGGAGAAAAAAAAAATTAAAATAAAATCATAGTAAAATTTTGGTTAAAGAAGACAACTTAACAAGAAGATATGTGAGAAATAACACATGAGAAAGAGAGAGGTGGATGTCAGGAACCTCCCTGAATTTATCTATAAATGAGTACATTGAAGTAATGAAAAGATTCAGTAAAGTCCATTTCTGCATCAGTCCCTTATATTTTACCTCAAAGATCTTTCACCCCATTGGAACAAAAGATGATTATATAAGAAATTCGCATAAGTTACACTTGCCTTTGAGGTCAGAGTTATGTAAGCATAACAATCATTTGGAAATTGAAAGTAGTTTCCATCCATATGTGTGTGTGTGTGTGTGTGTGAGAGAGAGAGAGAGACAGAGACAGAGAGAGACAGAGACAACTAAAAAGGAAAATAATAAGGTGAAAATTCAAAGAGTCTAACTTGTTCATCTTTTGTTGGGGATTGACTTTGGAGCAGAGCCTTCACTATTTCGTGGAGACTCTCTGCAGGTTCTCTATGCATCAGTAAATGAACATCAATTTCATATTTTTCTGTATTCCTCAAACCCTTCAATGATATGTCAAGGTATTTTATCTTTTCTCTCAAAGTACTACAGCATAGTTCAGACCATTCTTCATTTTCAGCCCATGCAAGTTCACTTTGAAGGGTTACCAAATCTTTTTCAAGCTCATCAATTTCATTATCAGCCTTCTTGATCAATATCCTTAGCACTTGTACACAAAATTTCTCGTTCAAAGCATTTTCTTCTATCACATCTACAAGATTAAGAAAAGCCTCATTTAAATGGGGAATTAACACAAAAACCATTTAAAGGAACCTAATGTAGGAATTCTAGCTGCCTTATTGGTAGCATATCAGCCACCTTGATACCTTTCTGAATGAGGCTAATATCCATTCAATAATTGAACTAGAACTCCTCCATTAGAACCATACCAATCAAAATCTTGAAAATGATCAGATGAGGGACATTTATATGTATACCAACTCCAAAACCAAAGTAGAAGTCACATTGCCAACCAGGCTGTACATAGAAACTGCTATCTTGTGCAACTGAAAAGCAATTGTTCACATCAGCTAGCAAAAATGAATTAGCAACTAAAAATGAGATATTACTTCAAACTCAACCATTTTTTATGCAATGTCAAAAAACATAATAACGAGAGAGATATAAAAAAACCTAGATCATATGATGGACCCCATAGATCCCAATCCACGATCTCCATCAACTTTCACTCTGAAATACAAGAATGACCCACATTATGCATCTTCCACCACTTTGAGAAAATATAAGGATAACTCAGCAAGTTGAGCAATAGAAAGATTCTAGGGAGACACTATTCTGAAAACTCATCAAGTTTGATCACTTGATCAGGTTATAGTTGACAAACACTATTCTTACCAATAGCAAGTCAAGTTACCATTCATATTATAGGCTTTCATTGACATTTCTAATCCATATCATCAAGGTTCTAAACAGGACTAAATACTAAAAATCCAGAGTACTAACTATACTCGTCTTCCCCAAAATGAGTGTCTTGTTTCTCTAAAATGTTCGTCCCATGATAAATGTCTTTCATTTTTGGTTAGTTAGTTTTCCATGAGTTATCAATAATAGGAAACATATACTCAATTGGGGACAGAATGAGTACTCATGAGCAAAGAAATTGTATAAACAATGAGATGGGCACTTTCAGGTGCCGAAAATACATGACAAAGAACCCCATTACAATGAGGAAGGATACCAATATAGCCCATTACAATGAGAAACCCCATTTAAGGTATCAGAGAAATTAAAACTGCAGCAAAGTTTAAGGTAGCTTCAGGGCAAGATTAATGTAAATGTTTGCCCTTTGCAATACAAAAATCCGATTCAATCCACTAGCTTCCCAGAAGAAAGAGCTTGGAACATAAGGAATGAACAAAAAACAAACAGAGAACCAGTTCATAACCGAAGACCGAATCAAGATTAGCACCACTAACATAGTAATAATGAAATATTATGCAGAAAAATTAGTGAAATGCACTACATGTTAAGCAAAATCAACAGCATCAGGAGAACTAACGACAGGAAAAAAGAAGAAAAAACAGCAACTTTTGCAAAATGAACTCACAAGATGGAATTTTTAAACAAATTTCAATATCAACATAGGAATGGGCATAACTATGATCGCTGTACCGTGCAGGCTACTGATAATTAATGCAGCACTAATGGCTCATTACTAAGCAAAAAATCAAGTGTAATTACTCGCTAAGAGAAATTAACCAATAAGGTTAATTGCAGAGCTCAAGAAGGGCGAGAAAATGAGAAATGCAGCTTTCTCGGAGTCCAAACAGTACGAAGGAAAAAGAAAATACCTCTGAAATGAATGCGAGAGAGCATTCGAGCAGGCCAGAAACCACAGAGCTCTTCTAGTTCTTCTTCAGTGGATGAACGAAAAAGAGAAGAATTTAGGGCTTCGAGATCTCGAAATTGGAGATAGAGAAAGCGAGAGTTGTAGAGAGAGAACACTCACTCTTCTGGCTTCTCATATCATGAGAGAGAAAAAGCTGCAAGTGAAAGCGAAAGCCTGAGGCAGAGGAGAGAGAGAGAGAGAGAGAGAGCCTGACGGTTAAGAGGGCAGGATGGTCAATTCGCGCAGCCGGTAGGGGTATTTGCGTCAGTTCACGTGCGACGGAGGGTGGGGACCACTGGGCCCCACTCGTCGACTCTTTTCACTGCAGATTTGTCTAATTTTGGACCGTTCATTTATTGACTTTCGCGGGCTGATTTTGGACGGTCACGGACTCGATTCTGTTTCCAGAAGATATTTAGTGGCAAGATCGTAAATAAGTGGGGGGGGTAGGATAGTAACTTTCTGTGTACGAAACTTCTGGCCCTGCTTGTTTTTGGAAATTGGAATTTTGTGCAATGGGCGACCATTACGACGTCGTACTAGTACTTCGTCTCATGTACACCGCCACGTGTCGATTAGCAGAGAATAACAGTAGTAGGTTGGGGGATCATGGGTACAGGCTCACTCTAGTTCTTTCTTAGCTAATCTAAATCTAATTAATTATGTGATTAACACAATTAGCTACCCTAACTAACACTTCTTTATTGATTTTTTTTAGCTAGGGACCAAAAGAAAGTCAACATCAACACAAATCTTGTACTTCTAATACTTGGGTATTAGATACGATATTTATCTTAATAGAAACTTTTTGATGAGATTGAGTCCACTTGAAAAGTAAAAAGTTAAGCTGTTGGATCAAACACCACAAAATAGAGGACATTATTAGGTAAAACTTGGGACATGTGTATTGAATTTCACTTTGGCGTATCATAGTAAACATGTCTGCCATTGTGAAATAGATACTATCGATAATTTAAAGTGAATATTGGTAATGAAAATAAGTTAATGTGACAAATGAATTCACAAAACTTCTTGAGTAAGTGTGATGTCAAATTTGGGAGAGCATGCAATGAAGCTTCCTTGAGCTCAACGGGGCCTTCAATGAAACACCGGAAGTATAAGATCTTCATCACCATTCAAGCATGAGATTGTGATTAGAAGAGCTTACGATGAATCATCTTGAAGTTGAGCACGATGGAGTTGTCAGCGAAGCAATCAGAGCATGAGATTATCACTTTTTAGTGTCCTTCAAACGTGAGCTTCATTATAGAGGAGCTTACAGCGAAGCATTCCAAGATTGAGCTTGGCGAGGCCTTTAGTGAAGAACCTGGAGCATGAGATCACCAAAATCCTTGCAAGGTTTGACGTAATGAAACTCGCAACGAAACATCTCAAAATTGAGCTTGGTGAGGTCTTCAGCGAATCATTTAGAGCATGAAGTCTGCGACGCCCTTCAAGTATAAGGTTGAACTTGAGAGAGATTACATCAAACCATCATAAATATAAGAGTTTGTGTTCACTCACAACACAATGTTACAAAAATATGCTAGTTTCATTTATCTGGTGAAATCTTATGTTGGATACCCGCATATACAAGGTTTTCCCCTTGTCGGAGAACAAATTTTTAACAAAATGTCGCTCATCAAATATAGTGATGTGATCTCGGCGACTATGACCACATTCTTATTTCACGTGTTCTCGGAAAAATCCTCTCTTTCATACCATTTCATTTTCTCTTGGGTCCTCTTCTCTTCTTTCCAGTCACATTTGGCTCTATAGCCATTTTATAACTTCTATTACTAGCACCAGCTCTTGGTACATTTCCTTGAAGAACCATGTCATATTTTTGTTTCACATAAAACTTACCTTACTAAGGATTGAATTTGATGAGTTTGCCTCTAACTCTTCTCTGATTTGTCTAACACACTAACACCCTAGCTATTTTGGCATACATTATGTTATGAACAGGAAAAATAAGTCGTTTAGGCGCCTTATGGGTGATCTTATCCATGCGGCATGCTCGACCTATATATACTTGTTGACAAAATGTTGGCCAGTGTTTATTTTGATGATATTGTATACCTTCACTACCATAATATATGTTTAGTGCTTGACGTTGATGGATAAAGCTGACCCTTCCTCTTAACATGGGAGTTTGAGATGCCGCACGGAGCCGGTTCAATCGGTGCATGACAATTAGCTCACAAACTTTTGTATCTTTGGTCCCCGCCCATACCTCCTTTTGTCTCGCTAATCACCTCCCTACGGATCCAGGGAACTTCTCTATTTTCATTACCTCTACAAGATTTTCTTACATATAAAGTTAAACCAATCCACAATTGATTTTGGAACAAAATATACACTTAAAAGGTCGAAACTCCTCATCGTTGCAGTAATGCGAACTCAATGCAAGCCCTATAATCAACCTATTGATTCTTCTTGGACGTATTAACCCTTTCGACTTCTAATTGTTTTAACATTGACTCAATGCCGCTGAATATTTTGCAAACTCAACTCTAAACTTATTCAAGAAAGACAAAATAAACATCATGTTCGAACATTAAGTGTTTAGGCATGGTATGCCCAATTGATAACCTTCCAAACCCCTATGTTCGTGTACTCGTAAAGGCTTCGGGCATAATACATTTCAAACAACATTTTAGACTTGATCCTCCAGTGACCTACTAGATACTACCGCTTCAAGAATTTTGAGATAATCACATCAATGATACTTCATCAATAAGCTCTAACCCCGTGTCACTATTTTACATCACCGTAACATTATCATTTGAGCTCATAACATTATCATAACAACATATAATATCGTAATCACCTATTTATTTATTTATTGAGAATGCTATTGTAATTATAAACAAACAAACAAAAAAGGTCTCAATTTTGATGGACTGTTTCTCCTCTCTCCACGAGTCTCTCTCTCTCTGTACACCAAACAGAGAATTGCTCTCTAGTTTACACCTGCACCAATCCACACACAATGTAATATACACAACAAACTAGATAGTAAGCCCGTGCGATGCACGGGTGAAAATTATAAACTATGGCTTGCATCTTGAATGATTTTCCTTGTCGAGATATTTCTTGTACCTCAGATACACCAACAATCAAACCCATCACATCTGTATATATAATAAGACAAAATATCAAACTTTTCGATAAATATATAAAATAAACTTAAATACTATAAAATTAATATGAAAACATACCAACCAACCACTTTCTATTTTCCGAAGCAGTTTCCAAATGGTCAAATTGTTTGATTGAAAACTTATGTCGCGAAATTTCGGGAACGTTTGAAACAATTTCTTCGATGAAAGTGTTTGAATAAAAAACTATATGTGATTCATGTCGAACAACTCTAAATGATGGCTTTGAGACCCCGACTGTGAAATTTTTCATAACATAAAATTTCTCTTCACTAATAAAACCTTTAAATTCAGCAAGAAACTTGCTCCAAATGACGCGTGACATCATATTTTTCTGTGTGAATTAGATCAATAATTTGAATAATTTTGTACTGATACGTTAAAATAGAACAAAATAATGATACTTACATGCTCATCTAGAATAATAAACTCTGGACTCATTAAGTCGTTATTTTTCTTGAGATTGTATGTGTTCCACATTCGTATAATCCTCACATTAAGACGTGTGTAAACTCGACCTTCTTCCAATTGAGATAGCAACAAATTGTTTTGCCGGTTTGACATCAATATAAAAAAACATAAATGATTAAAAGAAGTCATATATAATTGTTTGAGCTTTTTTCTCCTACGACATTAATTACCCCCAAAGTAACATGTAAAATGTAGAAAAAGAAATTAAAAAAAATCTAATAATACCCATAAAAAAAAAAAAAAAAAAATCTAATAAACCAAATGCATGGTCTAGCTTGTCTCTAATAAACCATTTAATTTACAGTTATGACATGGTAGTTGGTTATTGTAGATAGGAGAATGGGCTTGTAATTTTGAAGAGTATGGATAGTGGGCAGTGGATAAATAGGTGGTGGGTGGCATAAATATTTGTTGCAGTTGCTACCATCTATTACTATATATAAAGCAGTATCATTACTGCAATAATTGAAATTCTTAAATAATATTTAACTATTTTGTTGCTAATTACAATTTTATCCTCTTTAGTTATCTCTTTTCCTCTTCTATTCAACAAATAAAACCACCACTTTCTTAACTAACTACAACATTTGTATCTATATATCCTTCTATTAACTAATTCTTGTATTAACTAATTGTTTCTTCAGATAAAAAAAATTTCTGTTCAATTGCAAACTTACTGTTACTATATACATATGTATACCATCTAATAATTTTAGTATTAAATATCTATATTACCTACTACTTCAAGAACCTATTGTATAATAATATCATCTATTTATCTATATTATTACTTCAATTACTATTGTATTAGCTACTGTTGTATAGATTTATATATTGTCACTACCACTATGTATAATACTATTGTATAAATTTTGTTGGTACCATATCCACTTTCCTCCCTACAATCAAAAATGATTTTTTTAAGAAAAAAACTGCCATGCATTAACCACCCTTTGTAACTACCCACCATTCATGTACAAAATCACTTAATAACTACGTTAATTCCGGCTTTCTTTGGATCTAAAAAGCTATAGTTAAAATCTTTGTCAATGCCAACATTTTTTTTATGCTCATGCATAATCAATTATTCCTTATGGAAAGAGAGGTGTAGAAGAATCTTTTATTCTTAAACCATTGTCATTGCTCACATCCTCAGCCATACATGTATTCATTCCAAAAGCAATCAAGGTTGCCGTTCTTGCATCCGTTGTCATGACTCATGAACATATTTGCATTGCTAATCTCTGGGTACATACATGTTCAATAGTGCATTTGCTTAATTTGATGATATTCATGAAAGTTTTTGGTGAAATTATTTTATTTATTTATTTATTTATATTCAACTACAGAGAAATTAAAAAAATTATGGTGTGATTACATGTCAAAGTAGATTAATATTGATGTGGTAATATCCTTTTGTAAAAAGAATAAATTATATGCGCGAACACGACAATATTCTCGAATCGATGTATAAAACTCTAAAGGAGGGTTTTTCAGTTTTAAGATTTCAAACTACTCGATCTACCATTAGAACATCATGATTACATTCATCAAAATTAGTTGATATATGCAAATAGATAAGGAATCTCAATTATTTTTACAGTATGAAATTTTAAATGTTAATTATTTCTTTTGATTTTGTATTCAAAGTGATAATTTACACGAGTCCGTTTTGTCTTAGTAGTAATTTTCACCAATATTATTAGTAGGTCTCGCCTATATTTTATTAATTTATCTATCATAATTTAATTTTAAAATCTTGATTTCTCCTAATATTTCAATAATTAATTTTAACATATTTTACATCAATTTTATAAAATTAAATTCAATGTATACAATAACCATTATATTATTCCGTGCATTGCACGGGACTCCACCTAGTAGTTTAATTAAAATACAAGATTTGGAAAAAACAGATTTTAGCAAAACTAGTTTTTTTATGCAAAACAGTTTTGTGGAAACGATTTTGAAACAAGATAAAAACAGAGAAGAAAAAGGAGATGAAAACAGTTTACCGAAAAGAAAGAGAAAAACGAGATAACACAAGTACAAACAAATAAGCAGGCAATGAAGCAAAAGCGAACAACAATAAGGAATAGTAAACGCGAAACAAAATAAGAAAAGGAAAAGCAGAAAAAGAAGTAAAGGAACGAACTCACAGATCGCTCTTGAAAAAGAGCTGGCCTTAA
>JAYMTH010000778.1:0-18013 GCA_036897465.1 Pelargonium australe | reverse complement strand
GGGCTGTGGAGTATTTTTCTCTTTTTTAAATTAATACTAAAATAATGCAAAATGCCATGACAGCGCCACGTCAGCAAAGTTAACGGTTCCATTAACTTAACTTAACGGAACCCACGTGACCAAATAGTATGAAGTCTGGGTACTGCTGGAGCCCAAATATCTGTCTGGGGACTTGTGGAGTGAGTTTCTCATAGATTAGGGGTATCTGTAGCATTTATACCTTTTTGTTTTCGTTTTATGTTTTCTATGAAAAACTTGGAAAATTTAGAATTAGAATCATGCAGTAGAATTAATTTTAAAGTCATAACCAACAACATTATGCATGATAGATACACCGTGAGACAAAAAAAAAAATGAGTTTTATATTTGAAAAACTAAAAAAATAGTTCTCAAGTTTTGCAGTTTTCTGAAAATAGTTTTATGACCTAAGAGTTCAGTTTCTTCCCAAGCTTCTTGCAGTCCATCTACTAACTTCTTTCCAAAATGAATTGAGAACTTAACTTCAATTATTTTTAATGTATACACATGTTCCATTTCTTTCTTGATCCATATAATTGTAAAGGTAATGATCATTTGCTGTTTATGCAAGTTTGATTGATACCACAAGTGTACAGTTAATGGTTGGCTTGAGTGGAGGTCAAGGTTTTCAATTTCAAAGCTTTCTTCACTAATATCAACTCCATCTTGCAATGCACCCTACTTCCCACTTTCTAAGATTTTTGCTTTCTCAAGTTTCCATGACTGTCCCAAGACAACTAACCAATCTTTCATCATTAGTAACTGAAATAAAAATTTCAAGTAAAATATGCCAAATTTTCACTTGGGTAAGTGGTTTAAGGTGATATATAAATTTTTCCTTACCACGCGGATGAGAAAACTTGCAAGTCATGTCTAGTTGGATCCTAATTCAAAAACACGCATCAAAGAGTTTTCATAAGTTTCAATTTTCACCGTGTAAACTCGCAAGTTATAATTTCCTACGTATTAAAAAGAAACAACCAGTTAGTTCCAAATCCCAATAGACATGAGCAATACATAATCACCAAACAAGAAGATGATAATTGTACTATGCCTTGTGACATGTTTATAGCTAACACAAGACTTTGTGGCATCCACATATGCCACATGATGGTATCATCTTCTTCTTCTTCATCATTTTTCTTCATTGTACACAAGTTAGGTATTGACTATAAGCACTAACTATTGCCCATCCCATCCCCATTGGAATCAAAATCAATCTCTTCACCACATCTACAACATGTTCTCATCTATCCATTCTCAAAAGGACTCTTCACAGTACACCACATTGCTTGGATTCTAAAAACTGAAGCCATTTCTGTCCAACACATGATGAGCACAAGTACACACACTGACACACACCAAAGAATAATAGTAATCATATATTCTTGGTCCACACCAAACAGATCAAACAAATTCACCACTACAGTTTCTACATAATAACTTCACAAAAATATGGGGCATGAGGTGTTCAAGCAATATTTTTATCATCTCTAATCTTTCACCACACGGTTTCCAATATGCCATATGTAATCAAAGTTTGCATGTGACTATATATGCCACGACTTGGCGATTCTCATGAGCTGGAAAATTTTAGTTGCATCATTTCATGTTTGACTTCTCAATGCAATGCAACACCGTAGACTTTATAATAGCAGTGATGGAGTTGACGAAGGATATTTTTAGCACAAAAAGTTGTAAGTATACGTGACGCTAGCTTAATTGGTTTTGATTATAGAATAATCAAGGATCTGCATCCTAGTTTACCAACAAGATCAGAGGGACCACTTTTTCCAAAAGTAGGCTACTATTTTAGTTGCTAGCTATAGCTACTTGAAACTTGAGTGTGAAACTATGAACCTAACCTTTTACAAAGTGACCATACGTGTATTTGGTGTTACTTAAATATGCAAAAACAGACCACCACAAGCTAACCTATATTTAATTATAGTCCTTGAATTCATCAAAAAAGAGCAGAAAAATCAAATAAAAGATGATGCAGACCTTTTCTAGCTTGGTTTTCTTAAGCCCAAAGCTGTAACATGTGGAAAAAAGGGATAAGATGGAATCTTGACTTGCTACTTCACCTCCATATATTGAGCCTCTAAGTCTATGCTCTATCCCTTGTTTAATGTTCACACAATCCTGCAGGTTCTTCCATGAAGCTCTCTAGGACTTTTATACATGGATATATTCTAGATGTGATCCACTGCACGAGGTTTTCGCTATATGAAATTATGTTATTTAAATGTAAGATCATGCTCACAAGGTCGTAATTTTGCGTTTGAATGTCACTATTCGCTCTGACATGAATATAGTTTATCTATGTAGGATTGTAGGGTGTAAATACTTTCTCATATTAGCTACCACACTTCAATAGCTAGGCATAGCCAAATTGTTGACTCAAAGGAGGTTACTAATAAATAATCAATGTGGTAACCCACTTTGTGAGAGTTGGTGGGTGAGAAATGGGGAACAACATGTGGCAATCATGGTGGGCAAGTTGGATATTTGAGTGAGGTAAAGCCATCTAGGAACCTCAAATGGGATTGAGAGAGTTGGTCCCTTCCCTGCCTAATGAAGCTATAGCATCCCTCATGTGACCTCTGATCCCTTCACTTTCTTATCCATGTGGTTTTGCTTCCTTTTTTCTAATCCTATCCATCTCAAAGATCAACATCACCTCCTTTTATCATCTTAGCATGTGTAAACTACACATAACATCAATAATTGTGCATCTCTCTCTCTCTCTCTCTCTCCCCCCAATTACTACTTTTTTGTTCTATATTGCAATGGGATAAGATGAGATGAGTTGAGACCTTCCCATGCAAGCAAAGCACATCTCATTAAACACCACCACCAATCCACATTTTGGGAAGTCTTTGGGCCTAAACAACATCCCACATGATTCTACCTAGATTATTGCCACCATATTCATGAGTACCCTTCTTAACATGATTGAAAACTATGTTCAAATTGACAACACTTTCCGTCTCATCACATCCCGATTAATATATAATAAAACAAAACAGCAATTATGCACTCATAAAAATCTCCATTTCTCTTGTACTTCGTACCTTATCGCTATGAAACATATGGCATGTGAGGGCTTCCCGTCAAGACCAAAAAATGCTGTTGCATTTTGCGACTAATCCCACCAAATAATGTATTATGATCACGGACCAAGAAATATCCCGTAAGCTCACCTACAAGCAAGTGAATCTGAAATTAGAACATTCCATTTTCCCCCCCTATTTTTGATAGTACATTCCAAATCCAAAGAATGACAAGGGGATGTTAGTAATATAACAGATAATTATTTCTCCACAAAAATAATATTCAACAGCTAATTATTCTTTTTCAAGAACCGATAATAATTCTTTCCCTCATGCAATCCTGTCATGGTATGAAAACAACAAGCTGTCCACTGCCATACTCTTGTACGTACCTTGTTATGCAGAAAATACATATGAATAGAAAAATAAAAATATAATCCATTCCAAGTTGGATTACATAAATTAATGGGAAAAAATTGAGCAAATCTATAGAGTTTCAATGATATTTAAAGCAGCCAATTACCAATGAATGCCCACGTTGTTGGAAGCTAGAAATCAGGTGACAACCACGCTGTATGTTATGATATATTTGGAGAGCAAAGCATGTGACAGACTCCTAATTAAATTTTCTTTAACAATTCCAGACAACTTGTTACAGCACCTGCAGTAATTTTCTGCGTTTTACTCTTCAGTCATTTGTATCTTTGATATGGTATTTGAACTTGAGACTTGTTATGGACAAACAATATTTATATATAATGTAATCTTGGAGAAACACTACTATTCCTAAGATGAAGGAAAACTATCTCTAAGTTTTAAGGACATGTAGTCACTGCAATAATATCAAAGACTTGTGACAAATCGAAAACAGGACAAAGTAACAAATGATCTTTGTTCTGTAGCATGTTGGACCTGTGACAAATCAAAAACAAGAACACAACAAAAGATCTATGTTCACCAGCGTGTTCAACTTGTGACTAATCGAGAAACAGGACCACATGTAACTCATAACTCGCAGAATGATAACAAGGGGAAAAAAAGTGTATGTATTGGCATTTATGAACAGGGCCACACCTACTGGTTAATTACATTAGTAAATAGCCCAGCCAATTTCAGGTTATATATATATAAATATATATATACATGCACACAGACAAACTTTTCCAGTTATCTGATTGACTAATATTCCATCGTGGTATAAACTGAAATAAAACAAAATCGACATCTTCATGTGCCTAAGTTGTAGCATATATAGGACAAAGTCACAATAATACAGACCAAACGTCTTCTAGCATTGTTGATACTAGCAAGTAGCATTGTGCCTTATCCATGAATGTAGTAAAATAAACACATTACTATCATTCAAATACACAGATTCAGAGCATGAATTCCAAATAAGTTCGGAATGCAGCACGGATCAAGTACTGCGCCTTGGAGAACCAGCCAAATTCAAGCCCTATTTTTAAACACACTCCTGATATTTGTTTGGGTAATTAGGAATTACTTGGATGGGGAGGACTATATGCACCCGGAAATTGTTGGGTGCTCGTCTTGTCAGTAAAAAAAAATGAAACCCTACAAAAGCAAAAATGAGGGAGCAGTGATATATAATTTCTGGCATCTTTATCTATCAATATAATATAAGTAGAAATGAGAAGCACAATGTGGGTGGAATTTTTAATACTGCATTAGATTATAGCCTACTTCTCACTATCCCTTTCAACAGCATAAATAATGATAAAGACTATTAGCTAGAGCACATCATCTTAAGCCCTATCACATTGAATATGGACATGTAACCAGAAATGAGTAGGTAATCAGATAGTAAATTCTTGACAAGAATAGTTCCTAAAAATTGTGGTAGGTTTCAAAGTTGAAGCCTCAAGACAACAAGAAGTCACTCTTGTAGTTAATTCTTATGAGATACTCGCCGCTATACAATTAATTTGTTGTCTATTCAAGCAAGATGATTGCGTACGAACACGACACCAAAACACCCAAATGTCCAATAAATCTTTTCATTTGCCTTGTCAAGTACTCTACCGAATAAATACAGACTCTAGATAATATACGAAGTACAAAGTGACTAACAATACAAACAAATTCCTTTGTGTCGTTTCTGCACAATTATGGAAATTCTACAGGTCCAGCCATTTCTAAGCTCAATACAATTTGTGTCCTAAAATAGATCCTGGTAACTATCTCTTGGACCACGCCCTAGCTCCAAGGTACAAACTCATGACACATACAGCCAAATATGCTTTACATTGGTAATGGGTCTTGCTAGCTTTGAAGAAGAAAAATAGAAAGACAACAAACCTTCATGAAATATACTCTGGATATGGGAATGTTAAGCTTATGTAGATTAATAAAATAAAAATGATAAAAATTGTAAACAGGAAAACTAATAGATTGCTTACAGAAGCAGCAAACTGAACTGTTAAAACATTTAATGTACAATATATCAGAAATCTTTAATGATACAGCAAGTGCATATAATCACTAGAAAAGATGTATTTCAGCAATCTTAAAAGAAACTAATTTGAAAACTCCATGTTTCTAATCAAATCATGTTAGAGACAATGACACAGAGACAGACACTGTATTATGAGTGGATTAATTATTCATAACATATTTGTCTTGTTCCTTTGGATTTTCTTTCTCATCTTTTTTCTTCTGTAGGAAACAGACACCAATGGCACACATGTGAGGTGTGTCCTCAACAATATTCCCTGAAGTTCAGAGTTTCTAATTTTGGTGACTGCCAGGGAAAATATTAGCTCTGAAAATAAATATATAAAAAATAATAATAAATGAAGAACAAAAAAAGTAAGCATTTACATTATAGAGTAAACAATTTTGTGCCAGCTAAGTCATCCAATGTACAATACTCTAAAAGGGTAATTTTTTCTTCTTAATAAATCTGAATGCTAAGCAGAAATACACATTAGGTGTTGCCAGCTACCAAATTATCATATGACACCAAACAAATTACACTAAAAATTAAGGATGTTATTTCTTCCTTATTATCCACTTCAATGAGATTAACTTCAAGCCATAAGGAAGTTTACTAGTTAAAAACGGGAATTGAAATTACAATAAGATTCTCGGAATCTTCGCTTTGGTTCTGCAAAGGATATACCCTTTAGGACATGCTTATGGACAAAATATTCAGCAATTCCCCACCAACATAATGAGAGATGTTTGGTTCAATCTGAACAACATTTGCCATACAGAAAAATATAAAATAAAAACTATGGAGAAGCTCCATAAAATATTCAGCATATCTTCCCACAACTCTTTCTGTTGAAAGGTAAAATATGAAGGATCATTTGGGGAATTGGGTAGTAGAAGAATTGAAATAAGGGCTTTAAGACTCTGGAGGGTTTCCAGTACATAAATCCACTTTCATAAGTTGTTCCACTCTTCTGACAGACTACACATGCTCATGTAGTGAGGTCCAGACTCCAGACCCACCACCCACATTATTTTGTCCACATGGAAGAGAAAAGAGAATACCAAAGCATAACTGACCCACACATTCCACAACTCTCCTTCCTTCCCTCTTTTCTCATTTATTTATTATTATTATTATTTCTAAACTATACCATATATATTTTTTTATTTTGGAATCCCACACACCCCCAGATTTGACTTTCTTTCTCTCTTGCATAATATAAATTTTAAAAAGTTTATTTTTAATTCTCCAGAATTCAAGCTGATTTGCACATTGGGTTCATAGAACATACCTCATCATCCCCTAGCTATATAGCCTTCAGCTGCCACTTCTTGAGAGAGCCAAAAGAAAATTATTCTTTTGGTCTGAGAGGAACCCAAAAAACATCTCTTCTTGGGTTTGCAGAACTTCCTGCAGTATTGCATTGATAGTCCTTGTAAGGTGGGGGCTAGTGGTTAACTGTTGGGTATTGGTATTGGGTCCCCTTCCATTTTTCTTTTCTGTTTCCTTTTGGTTTCACAGAACATATTGTCTGCCTTCTTCTGCAAAACCCAAGAGAATGTGTATTTTATTGCAAATGGATTAGATCAGAAATAATATTGGATTTCCTGTCTTCTTATTTCTCTCATTAAATCTGCTCCTACATTCTTCTCTTTTTTTTCCAGACAAATACTCTGTAACCAAAGAATCCACACTTGAAACCAGAAGTGAATTTCTTAGGATCCTGCTCTGCTCTGCTCTGCTCTGCTCTGTGTCTGACCTCTAACTAGAAGAAAAGTGTCCAAACGATCCCCTTGGTTCAGTAGTTTGATAATTTCTTTTTCTCCTACATTCTCTCAATCTGTCATTATTTTGTACAAGTTAAGAGGGATCAGCAGCAGCTCAGGAAGTTTTAAGTGAGGAGGTGAACATGTCTGCTAAACTTCTATACACGTTATCAGACGAAAACCCAGGCCTTCACAAGCAGATTGGCTGCATGAATGGTTTCTTTCAGATTTTTGACCGCCATCATTTCCTCAACAGTCGACGTGTCAAGTGCCCCAAGATGCTCCCTCCAATTCCAGGTACGCCGTTCCATACCATCCCCTGCAAACAACAATGCGAATATCAAATACTTGATTTGAATATAGCTCTCAGTGCTTGATAATGTTTAGCACCTAATCAATTCTATTCTATAAGAATTTTCCATGGCATCCACTAATAGGCACAAGTTTTGTTTACTTGAGTTTTAAGTTTCACTTAATCTGTAACAGAATAGTCCTAGGTACAAGAATGCAATGGTATATCCCAACGAACAACACAGTTTTTATTAATGTTTGTACAAGTTTAGAAGAGTTGTATCTATCACACAATTATAATCCTACCTTCGCTCTTACATGTGTTCTTAGTTTCATACGAGAGTTAGTGTTGTGCATGAATTATAAATTTCTATCTCAACATGATAATTACAGTATTTGACAATCTTCTGCAGAATTGATGGTGCATGTGTATACACACACACACAGAGATTATCTACATAGCTTGTTAGCAAAAATCTTATTTATATAGTTTAATTTTCCTATGTGATTTTCGTTTTTCGTTTTAGCTAGAATCAACATCCAATTAAATTGAACTTTCTGTAGGCCAAATTAGCAACCATGGTGTAGAACACAGCAGTGCATCAGAGAAAGCTACAGTAAGAAATTAATCGTTTTTAATAAGTTCACAAAATGATGCATTTTAGCAGAAACAATATTTAAGATCATGCTACTTACTATTTTTGCAGGAAACAAGTGTAAAGAAGGTGGCAAAAGAGAAGCAAAGAGTCTCCACTGAGTCATCCAGAACCTCCTTTTCATCTTCCTCTTGCTCCTCTAGTTTCTCATCTCTTGAGTGCAACAGAATAACTCAGCTAGAACCAACTACCTATGGTCAAAACAAATTTCCCGAAAACACATCTCGTGAATGCCCCATGAACCAGCCAAACACCTCTGTCCGATCAAAGACACAGCCCCTTGATCTCCGGGACATCGTCAAAGACTCAGTCTACAGAGAAGCTCGTGCTCTATCAGTCGCAACAGTAACTAAAGAGGAGGTGCAAGGCCACATGTTCAAACACATAGATTCACCAAGGCCTTCTCAACTGCCAACATCTGTCAAGCACAGACACTCAGGCCTCGGTGAATCATTTCAAAGTGCTGCAATGCCTCGGCAAGCAACTTGGAATTCCAAGGAAGAGAGGGATCGTTCTAGGCTTTTGACAACAACGGATCCTCCTAGGGATGGTTCTCGGCTTTCGAATAGAGATGCTCCTCGGTTCTCCTTCGATGGAAGGGAGTCACGAGATACATTCAAATCCTTAAGGATCAAGGAGCTTCCAAGGCTATCATTAGACAGCAGAGCGAGCACCGTAAGAGCTACTACCAGCGAAATGAAGTCCAGTTATTTTGTGCAGGATCTGCACATGGAAAACAGGAACTCTTGCAAAACCCCAAACTCGCAACAAGAACTGGGAAGTCACAAACGATCATCCAGTGTTGTAGCGAAACTAATGGGACTTGAAGCTTTTCCAGGTGACGCATCAACCAACGAGAATCAAACAAGGATGACTAAAACCTGCACAGAAAAAGTTCAGAGCATTTCCAGATCATTGGATGAAAACAAGAATCACAAGCTAAGGTTCCAGCAAAACTCTCATAAGGATTCCATCTCGCCCCGGATGAGAAATGCTGATTCAGTGACCAAGTCCACCTCAAGTCCAAAGTTTCCAATAGAACCAGCTCCATGGAAGCAGATAGATGGAAGGCGAGGCTCTCAAGTATCAGTTCACAAGCATCAGGAAGCTAATACAACATCCCCAAACTCCCCTGCTTCTGTTTACGGTGAGATTGAGAAGAGGTTGGCAGATATTGAGTTCAAAAAATCTGGAAAGGATCTTAGAGCACTGAAAAGGATACTTGAAGCGATGCATAAGGCTAAAGAGATGTCAGAGACAGGAAAAGATAATCAGGCCTTAAACCTTGCCTCTCAGACCGGCCATAACAGCAGTCCCGATCAGAGCTTCAAATTATCAAACCAGAGAATCCTGCAGCGATCAAATTCTGCCGTAATCAAGGGAAATAGTTCTCCAAGGAGTTCTAGATCACCAATCGTAATCATGAAACCAGGTGCACTCATTGAGAGAGGTAATAATACTGATTTATTAATGACCTCAACAGACAGTGTCTCAGGAGACCACAAGTTCCAGACTTCTACAGATACCAGAAAGGGATCATTTGACAGGCATCCCACTAAAGATCCAACTCAAAGAGGCAGTGCATTCAGGGATCCTTCCAGTTGCAGCATTCATTCCATGGATATAAATACAAGAGTACGAACTTCAAGATCGATGCAAACTTTGAAAGTGACAAGAAACGTAACAGGGGAAAGCACTACCAGCTCAGGAACTGTGAGCCCAAGTTTGCAGCAGAAGAAAAATGGGCTTCAGAAGCAATCTTGCACACGTACTACCTCACCATCAGATTCTAGTAGGACCAGAAGGCAGCTTGGTAGGCAACCAATAGAATCAGGATCCCCTGGAAGAAAACTGAAACCAAAGTCTGCCAATTCACAGCAAAATGACAACCAGTTCAAGAAAACAGGTAGCAACATGAGTGATTTGAGGAACCATGGCAATGCCATTTCTCAGCAATCTGAGAGCAGCACTAGCTCAGCCTCACATATTGAAACAGATGCGACAAGCACCAATGGATCTGACCAAAACAACAGTACATTCTTCCAGTACTATAGCCAGAAACAGAAGGTGAGAGTTCTTGCTCTTATTCACCATATTATAACCATAACTGTCTCCTTAACACACTTCTTTTACTCCCGTTTAGAATCTAGAGGTGAAGTTCATGATAGACAGAGGTGTGGCAGAACCTGCACTTGGCACTTCAGAACAACCAAGCCCTATCTCTGTTCTCGATGCCACATTCTACAGAGATGAATCACCATCTCCTGTAAAGAAAATAACAAATACTTTCAGAGGTAAGGTCTCGTGAACTTTACATACATTTATTGCTAAGGAATTCTATAAACTGATCCAATTTCCATCACTGAACAGAATTACAGTGAAACCAAGTTTAAAAGTTACTGAATTGATTGTATCACAAACACCAGTAGAAAAAGAAGAAATTAAACAAAAAAGCTTCAAGATAGTAGCTCAAATCTACATCAACTATAAGAATGTTTGCTGTTCATAATCTCTGTTTTGCTAGTGAGATATCCAAGTCCCTTTGGATCACTCAACTAATGCCTAACATGGGCACAACCAAACTCAACCTGAATTGGGGGATGCAACCCAAACTATATACCTTTCACCCCAAGGGGGAGGTACCACCCATTCACTCCTTGGTGTTTCACCTGATCACATATTGATATAACTTTAGTGTTTAGCCCGATCAGAACTTGTTATCAGAAGATCGGCTAACATGATTTTTTTTTTCTCATGTTATAACATGAGGAAACATGTAGAGTTGTAAATTAATGTATATAGACATTTTAGATCAGTAGGCCATCAACCATGCATAGAGTATTCTTACAGCTGTTTTCATAGGAAGATAAATACAATTATTTTTACCTAATTGAGGTCTATTTTGGCATCCTGCAGATGATGGGGTTTTAAATTCAGATGAAGTAGAGTGGGCCGTAGACTTGAATCATCAGCTGCAAACCAAAACACTCAATCTGAGGTCTGAGAGTGATCACAACAAATCAGAAAATATTCAGCATTTGGTTTCCAGTCTTGGACAAGATGAATCCATCATCAACTACATCACAGTCTTATGTGACGATTCAAATCAGGACCACAGATACATCTCCAAAATATTGTTAGCATCAGGTCTCCTAAGAGATCTTGACTCTGTCACGACATCCATCCCATTCCATCCATCAGGGAACCCAATCAACCCTAAGACATTCCTCGCAGTGGAACGCACCATGACCAGCATGGCGCTCTCAGATGATGACAGCATGAGCAGAAATACTTCCCACCAAAAAACAGTTGAGAGAACCCAAAGAAAGCTCATATTTGATGTTGTTAATGAAATCCTAGGGCACAAGTTAGTATCAGAGGGTGATTCTAAACAGTGTTTTTCATCAAATAAGCTGGCAGGAGGAAGACTCACAGGTCAACAGCTCTTGAGAGAATTATTTTTAGAGATAGATCAACTACAAGCTAACAAATCAAGTTGCAGCTCAGAAGATGAGGATGACAGTTTGCCAAGCATCTCATGGGGAGATTTGATGCATCAATCAACAAATTGGTCTTCTACAGGCGAGATTTCTGGGCTAGTATTAGACATTGAAAGATTGATCTTTAAAGACTTAATTAGCGAGATTGTAAATGGTGAAACAGCTGGTCTACAAACTCGCTCTGGTGGATATTGCAGGCAACTGTTTTCCAAGTAGTATTAGTGCAATTGTAGATAAAAGTGTATCAGTCACTTTCCTGTCTTTTTTATGACGCCATAATTGGGGTTTTCTATTTGGCCATACTTTCTTTTTCGTGTAGGATCATGATATGTACTGGTTGATAATTCAGATAGTTTGCTAGATTGTAAGTTATCCTAGAGACCTAATGTATATAGCAGTCCGTGTACATATGAGTACTCACCACTCATTAATCACAATCCTGACCTTTAAAAGGGTTCATACAACCTGTACTTTATTGACATTCTGCAAGGGATCTGGAACAGAATGAAATATTCTGACTAAAAACAACAAATTATATATGTACTATTCCTTTTATAGTTAATATTATATCGCCAGCAACATGTCACACATCACCATTTCATGGGGTCTATGCAAATGACATTTAATAGCTCAATTAGGCATGGTAACCAAAATATAAGACAGCTACTGACATGATACTACATAGTTTATTTGCGTAATCTCCAGTATCAAAATAAGCATGCAAAACTCCAATGACATCTTTCTAACATCTTGAATGTAATTCTATTTCCATTTTTTTCATATTGAAGTCTATCCTCGACAAATACATAAATAAACTATTTCCCTGGACAAGAATCGCATGTTTGTCTTCTAACAAGTGTCAGGTACATGAACTCGGGGAATTTAGAATGAGAATTCTAACTTCACCAACAATTTTCTAGGTAAACAACAAGCTTCTCTCACGTATTTTAGTACAAAGTGACAAAATCGTCAAGCAATTGAGAGCTTTTTTCATGAAATAAAAGTATATTAATATGTATTAATCAATTAACAACTAATCAAGGAAATTCTCCTTAGCATACATAAGTCAAATAATGAGAGAACTCCTAGAATCACTTCAAGCATATCAACATTGAGGGCATGCCCTTTTGATTTACCATCCTGCTGATCAAATCATATAGTGGAAGGACAACTAAGAAAACATTGGAGTTATAAGATGTATATTTGCTGGAATACTTACCAGAAAAATGTTTGTTGATGCTACTAGGTTCCCCCCAGCACTGATCACATCATGTAACTTATTTCCCTGCCAAAAAGAAAAAAGAAAAAAAAAAAAAAAGAGGGGAGGGAGAGGGGAGAGGGGAAGAATGCAGACAGACAGAATCTAAAAAAAGATACAATATTCTAGCATCAGAAATTCTTTTTCATTTTCACCCACATGCAACACATGTAGATCAACAAGAAAGCTGCATTCCAAACCAAAGAAGAAAACATGCAAATTTGATCCCAACCATTTTAAAGATACAACTCACAATCATTTTTTCATTTGATAAAAGAACAGAAACAAATTGGAAAAGATGACAAAGACAAAAAAGAAAAAGAAAGAATAATTAGTTGATAAATTCATACACTTTTCAAGCCATGAACATAACTAACTCATGCAGACACCCTATGCCAAGGTTAACTAACAATAACATCACATAAATGTATTGCAGCCCTCGAAGACTAATATTAAATGGTGCAGAAACAGGCTGCAACATTTCACTGCCTCATTTTCTAGATGGATTAGCAGGGAAACAATACTTTGGCAGTGGAAAAGCCACTCTCAAGTATCAGACAGACACATTCACAAACCAAAAGTAATGAAGAACCCACATCTTTCCCATCAAACTCATCAAAGACAAGATCAGAACAAATGTCAAGCAAATATATATTTCATCTCCATGGAGAAGATTAGAGCAAAGAACTGTCATTAAATTTCTTTCAAATCTTTCATACACTCTGAACAAGTGCGAGAACCAATTGCAGATAAAACTAGGAGTGATAAGAATTTCATAGGCCCTCTCAATAATGAATGTTCCTCTCAGTAAATTGAATTCGGAACTTGAGAGAGAAATACCCTCTATAGGGATACTAGACCAAATTAACAGCATAATGAGCCTTGTAATTGCTGAACAAACCATGTAGGACATGGAGAATAGTAACAGTGACCACTTGCGGAAGCAACAATTTTTCAGGATCAAGTGCTTTGAGTGCAATTAATTATACTAGTGCAATTAATTATAAAAGATGTATTACTATAAAATTGAAAGGATAAAATGAGGATTGAATAAATTTAAATTGTGTACTATCGTCCCAAAAGAATTACCTTTTTCGTTTTCATTTTTTGTTTGAAAGGCAGTTTAGTTAAAACATCTTCCCTCATATATCTGGGTATATTTTTTATTGAGCTCTTCTCACTCTTGCTGCTAATGCAAGAACTAATCCAAGTTAAAGAGATGGTTCATTGATCAGTTAGTACAACTGAAGCACACTTTCTATTATTTTAATAAGTGTTAACTTACATCGCAATCACTAGGTTTACATACAAGATGATACTGGAAGAATTTGGCAACTGCAACCAATTCAATTTTTCAACCAAAGTTTTGATTGGTTAAAGGCCTGTGAACTTTTAAGTAACTAAAACATAATACTTTTTTGAAGCAGCAACAAAGAAAAATCAAATGCTCCCTTAGCATGACACTAAACTACACTCAGTTATCTTAATGAATCCAAACAGGTGTTACATTCTTAATACACTAAAGTTACCCCTCAACAAACTCAAACACTATTTTTCAAACTTGCCAGGTAGAAATTTTTGTACCAAAAAACATGCACGATGAGGTGCCCTACTTGTTATAGACAATATATTTATTATGATATTGTTCATAGATTTAATATTATATAGCTATTTTGCATATTGAAAGAAAAGTTCACAACAAACCAGAAATGGTACATTCATTTATGCATAGTAAAAAAAAAAAAGATCATAAGTTCACAACAAAGAAACAAGAATTTCAATTAATTAGAAAGAATAGTTCTCTGGCAAGCGTCTATCATGGCAACTAACATGCACATACCTCCAATACTTGTTAAAGTGGGAACAAGTCCCTCTAGAGGTTTATGTAGACAACATATGCCCTTGACTTTCTCTACCCTGGAACAAGCTTCTGCTGCTAGTCCTCTACACAAGTATACACTTCCGAGTCAAACAAACCTAGTTTACAACTGAGCCAGTTCTTCTGGTTTCTCCATAGAGTCCTTCAGAAGTTGTTCCGCTCTTCTTATCTTCTCGTCCTTCTCAACATCCTTTGTAAACAAGGAGGAGATATCTTCGGAAACCCTGTTTTGGAGGATCCCAGAAAATGAGGCGCCTAAAGTCTTCTTGCCAATCCCAATCCTGAATTTCAATGCAGGCCTTTGATTCGAAAGAGCCTTCTTTCCATCGAAATCATATGAACTCGTCTTCATGGACTCAATAGCTGGAGAAATTGTTTCCAGCAGAGAAACAGGACCATCCACACCTTGGTTTTCAGCAATTGGATTTTCTTCAACTGATACATTTAAGAGCTTAGCTGGAGGAACAACAGGAGACACTTCCTTTTCCCCAAACGGAAAAGGTGAAACAAGAAATGGATTACTTTCTGCGACTCGTCTTGCTTTGGCAGCATGTGTAGGATCCAAGAAAGGTCCTTCTGAACCATTGCAAGCAACCGTCTGCTGATGCAAATTAAACAAAGATCGCTCAGCCTTTCTATGCTGCCTTGCCTGTTCAATCTTTTCAGTGGGATGTTCAGTTGATCTTTCATTTTGCTTGGGCAACTGCATGTATGTCTGAGCATCAGGAAAAGCAGGCAACCACGAAGGTATATGCTCACCTGGAGGCTCTTCCCCAAGAGACAAAAAGCTTGGTGTCGGTTTTCGGTCTTTAGCAACTGGGAATTTAGGAATAGAGTACACAAATGGTATCTTTCCAACTTCCCCAACGTACTGAATGATTTCCCGAATCGTGCCAGAACTTGCAAGACAATGATCAACATCTGAAGCACCCAAAAAACCCTGAGGTAAAGCCAAATCTTCCAATCCTTGAATAATATCAAACACATCACACTCTGTTCTCCCAGTTAAATTAGCATGAAAATGGGCAACCTTTCCTATGCTAATGATGTATTGAGCTGCGACATCAGAGAGTGTCTCAAGAGCAGACTGCTGAAAAGACTGAAACCCCTCACTCTCACATATCTGTGCTACTGCAATTTTAGCAAGTGCATGTGAATAATCATCAGGCCCTGATTTTCTCCTCACATTCTGTTGTGCGCACTCTCTTAAACTCTGCACGCCTCCATTGTTCATGTTCAACACCTTGTATACTTCAACCAATGCAATACATTCAAAACCACCATTCTTTGTGAAAGATCCCTCAAAATTAGCATTGTTCACCCATGAATCATTAACAACACATTATTGGTAGCTGGGAAAATGTAAGAGAAAAAAAGAAAGAAAAATATTTTATTCGAAGAATTTCCATAAAAAGAAAAGAAAACCCCCTGGCTACTGCACTGAGATAAGTTATGAGCTCAATTTGTAAGAAAATAATAGAAAGGGAAGAAGAGGTTTAAAATGAAACAAACAATGCCCAATCACGAAATTTGAAAGGAAAGAAAATCAAATTTGATATCAGCAGCCTAAACTGAATTGTTTCATTTATTTGGAAGAATCGGGGATGAATACGCTAAAAACAAATGGCAACAAAAGAGACTCAAAGATAAAGTTCTTGATCCCAACAAACCCTACAGTCCCGCATCCCGAATTTCCAATGCAAAACCAGAAACCCTTGAAAATCAGAAGGAAAAATCCAAAGAATCCCAGATATAATCGAAATCTTACCAGAGAATTCGAAATTTGGAATTAACGCAAGCCAAGAAATGGAGTGTAGAAAGGGAAGAATGAATAAACCCTAAGAGCAGAAGAAACCGAGACGAGGAGGTGAATTTGGAAATTGGAAAGCAATTAGGGGTTTTGGTTGGATTTGGATTGAAGTGAAGAGGGTTCAGGGTTTAAGGTATTAGCAGAACCCTAGTGGATCGAGACAGATACGCAAACTCGAGTTCTTGGAGACGACGGGGCAGCGAGCGTGCAGAGGGTAAAGGAAAAAAAAAAATACATAAATTGTTGTTCATTGGAGCTATTTATAGAGGTGAAGGAATTTTAGTTTTAGGGTGCGTTTGGGAGTAGAGTGGATATCAGCTCTAGGGAGTGTTTGGCGAGAATTTAAAACAACTTAGCCACTGTTTGGATTAATTTTTCATTAGATAAGAATGAGAATGAAATATTGAAATTCACTCACACTATCACTTCTTTCATTTTTATTGTCATGTAATATTATTTGTATCGATTAAAGTATGTGAATGTGAATTATTGTTATTATTTGATTAATAAAATATGATAATGTAAGAATCAAGTTGATGGGTAAATGAAAATGAGAAAGAAAAAAGAGTATTGATCCAAACACCATGATAGAAATCTCATTCTTATTCTCAAACTAAAATTACTAATTTAAACATTGCTTTTAGAGTATGATTTTTTCAAACCTACCTTTAGAAACAAAATGTTCTAACATAAGTTTATGGATGCAGGTAAAATTGAATATATATATATTCTCAAGGAGATAATCATTTAATAAAGGAAAAATTACACGTACCTCCCCTCTTAGATAACAATATTATACATACCTCCCCTAAAGATCATGTTGTTACTTTTACCACCCCTAAGTTTGCCAAAGTTAACGGAATATTCCAAAATCTTAAGTCATGTGCAGGTGACCACTATATTTTTGTTATTCCGAAAATACCTTTCACTCTATTACCCTTTTTCTTCATCAAAAACATGTTCATCATGTTCGCTGGAAAATTCATAATTTCGCCGGAAATTTTATACTTTCGCCGAAAAATTCACTTTCGTCAGAAACTTTTTCTCTCCTCTCCTCTCTCATCTCTCTCACTCCTCTTTCTCTCCTCCCTCGAGCTGGAACAAATCTGAACAGATCTGGCCGAAACCAGATCTGCACGGAATAGTTTGTCGTCGTCGTGCTGTCGTTGTTTCCTCTCCCTCGAACGTCGCCGGAGCTCCCTCGTGGAGTTCTGGCCGTGCTCGTGGAGGTCCAGCCGGAGCTCCCTCGTGGAGAAGACGGACGCCGTGAGCTCCTCTGTGACGACGTCGTTGCTAATGGACGGACGTCGTGCTCGACGTC
>JAYMTH010000777.1:0-18028 GCA_036897465.1 Pelargonium australe | reverse complement strand
GTAGAGTGTAAAAAGATGGGAGCTGGGAGTGTGGATAGTTCACAAAATGAAATACATAAAAAGAAATAGAGGAAACATTACACACACACACACACACATCATGGATATAGAACTTACTGTTTTGCACTGGCGGAAGATTTACTATCATCATCACTTCTTTCGTTAATCTTAGAGGCCTTCAATTCATCCTCTTCACCTTGTACAGTGCATGACTTATCCTTCTTGGCAAGATTCTTTTTGGAGAGGGCCTTATCATGAAAAGAGTTTCTATTCTGCTTCGCAAGGACATCATTGCCAATATTCTCATAAATTGGATGTTTTTCAACGGTGGAGTGTTTACTTTTCTTACTCCTATGAAATAGATACAGCAACGTGAGTTACAAATCCCAGATACTGCCTATTAAGTCTAAAACAACTAGATTGCCTACACGCCTATCATGATCATTGCACATACATAATAAGTGAATAAATTTAGTTGCTTGCACCATAGGTACAAGAGATTGGCACATAAAGAGCATAGTACCAAATCCATGGACAAGAGATCATAACATTAACCACTAGACCATACAAAACTACTGTGAATTTTGTAAAATGATTTCCCATACAGCTTAAGAAAAGTAAAACAAGTAATTTAGAACAACTGGATAATGATTCAAGTAACAGAATGTGTTACATACTTTGGACTTCGAAGTTCTTTTGATGCCTTCCTTTTCTTGGAAGCTTTGCTTTTAGCAGGAGTTATTTCAACTTGCGGCACATCCTCTGACTGGTTGTCTTCATCCTCCTCCGGCTCACTTTCATAGCCCCCAGTTTCTTTTTCAAACTCCTCATTTGCTAGAAGTTTCATACCTGTAGACACCGGTTGCTTCTCCACAACTTCCAGCTGCAACGAATTCTCCCCATCACCAAAACAGATGGTATCTAGCACACCCCTTTTCTTTGTCACACTGTTCTCCAAACAAGTCAAATACATATAAAACTCAAGATACATGGCCACTAAAAACTGGAATAAATGAAATGCCACTCGCATAAAATAAACTGACCTGATGATATCTTTATCCTTCAGAAGACAGGTTGACTCAAAAGGCGGTAAAGCATAACCATCCATCTGAACAACAATAAAAGTCAAATTCATTGATCAATTATCAACAGAAACAGGAAAAGATTAAGAAAATCATTTCATTTGTACCTCAATATTCCTTGTAAACACACCCCCAACATTTCAAAACACAATCCAAATTCCATAGGAAGCACTCATACATTAGGCACATCGGTGAAATGATTACAACTCCTTACACTCACACCAAACTTTGTTTGTTTCCCAGGAAAATTATAGAAAACACATTATAAAGACCAACAGAGCCAATCCACGTTTACGAAGAGCATTATGTATTCAGATTTAGCATGCACAAAATAGTTTCCGAATAGAGAGAGACGTACAGAGAGAATGATGCCATTGGGGCAAGTGTTGAGGAGGTCAAAATCGTGGAGGATGTCGGAGGCGAGGTCGGAGATGGTCTGGTGCTGGGGTTTTAGGAGAATCCAACTTCGCTTCAGTCCCGAGCTCTTTAGCGACTTGCTCAGCATGTTCCGATCCTTGAACACCACTCGAAGCCTCACCGTCTCCGGCTCCATCGCGCGGAAGCAGAAGCGACGGTCGATCAGGAGAATGCTTTAAACCCTCAATGAGGTTCTCAGTGACACGCCGTGCACAACTGTGTGAGACTGAGTTAGGTTTGGTGTCCAGGTGAACCAGTGGTTATTGGTTATGAAAATTAAATGGTTAAATACACCAATAATCTCCTAATTATTTATTCAAGTATCAAGCTCGTGTTTTTTTTAATCGGATACGTATACTCGCTGTTGACATCTTTAAACGGTTTTACTACATTTAGATTAATTCTTATTCGAGTTGTATTTGTAGTTAAGATTTGTACCTCTCTATATGAATGTGTACAACTTTTCATTCACTTAGTATGTGTCGTCAAAGTGTGACACTGTATTACTAAGCTCGGTCTTTTTCCAAGTGCAAATAATTTTTGTAATAAAGTCGAACTACAATGACCAAAACACCCTCATAGAACGAAGGAAACTACACATCGGCCCTCTCCAGGAACACTCGATCTGAACTCACTCACATTTCACAAGGACTGTGAAGAACCTTCCAAATCAGTGTGTGAAGATAGAGAGAGAGACGCAAGATCCGAAATTGAGCCGAGAAGGCACGAAAAGACGATGTCTTTCAGCCCGAAACGCGCCACCGTCGAGCTCAGGCACTCGGCGTCTATGGGAGCCCGAGCCACCTCCTCTCCCATGAAGCGCGACGACGACTCGTCTCCTCTCGTCCCCGACCACCATCCCGTCGACGACGACGACGACCGTGATCGCCATTCTCTTAAAGATCGAGTCCGTCCTTTCTGGTCCAACTTCCAGTCCCTCTGCCCTTACTTCACTGACGATCCTAGGGTTTCTCCCTACAGTTCCAAGATCTCACTCTTTTTGCTCTTTCTTGTTCTCCTCGCTGGTTTGATCTCCATTTTCTCCATCGTCAGCCATTTGGTGAGTCCTGTTTCGTCTCGCTCTGTGATTTGCATTTCCTGATTTAGATTTTACACTGAGCTGTGTTTGGTTTCTGGGGAAATGCGAGATGTGAGAGTGGAAAAGGTACTTCTTTTTAACAATGTGCCATTTGAACAAGTCATTTTCACTTAGGGGTAGTTGAATTGTGCACATTATGATTAATTACTGTGAAATCAAGTAAGATTTAAGTAGCTACCCAGCTAGCAGACATTGTCTTATTCAACATTGATCCTTAACCTGTGATGTAGTAACTGGGATTTTCACATCTGTTGTTATAGATGTAGGCAAGTAGTTTAAAGTACTGGGTAGTGAGCAGATGCAATTTGGGGATTTTACTGGTTTCTCAATTGGAATACTACACGGTGCACTAAGATGTGTTGATGTGTTTTTGGGTCTTGCACTTGTGTGTTAAATGGGTTTGCACCCATAATTTTGATAACTGAGAAAAATTATTTCTTAAGAAAATTTATGTAGCTTGTTTCACTTGCCATTATGGTTCGAACCACTGATATGTTTTGCAATTTGGTGCAGAATGCTCCATACTTGTGCAAGAAAGATGGCATTGTCCTTCACTGTCCACGGGTATGCGATTGAATGCCATTATAATTTTTGTTCCTGTCTTATCCACTCATCTCATTGCTATGATCTGAATCATTGATATTTTCCCTTTGATATTCTCAGGTCAAGGAGTCTCCTTCTCTCTGGGAAAATCCTCTTTCTGCTACTACCTCTTGGAAGCCTTGTGCTGAGCGCCGGTATGGTGGAATATTAGGTATTTTTCTCCCCTTTTACTCTTTCAATAATGTAACTTAGCATCTTCCTCTTTTCACATGATAGCTTCATTTAACTCAGAAAATGAAAATATAGTTTTCAAGCAAGGAAATACATGATCTGAACTGAAAAGAAAGAGATGGCTTTTCATTAAACATTAGTGGTATCTCTACCTACGTTTTTAGTAGCTGTATAATGTTTCTATGAAGCTTAGAAAAGAATCTACTGCCTTGGGTCATGTCAGATTTGTATTGTATAGTAAGACATTTGCAGATCTTTGGGGGTGAGTTTATATGGTTCCATATATTTGTGCAATTTTTATTTCGGATGACCCAACAATATTTTATTTTCCTGAGAGCAATTATGCTTTACACTTTTACAATTCCAAGATCTGAACACCAATAGAATGCTAATGCTACTTAGGCCAATAAATCTACTCATAAATGGGAAGGGTATTCATGTTTAAGTCTCATGCCATTCTTGGTTTTCTTTGAGGGCATTTTCCCCTTAATGCAGTCAGAGGAAATACTGGCCTCATATAATCCTCGTAAACCCAAAATTGAACTTTTCTTATTTTAACTTCTAAGAGTATATATGTATATTTTTTTCTCCGCGAAGTATTCAAATTGAAAATCAATCTAAAATAACGAAAAACAACCAAGCCATTTCCTTAAATTGCATGAATCCTTTGGCAAAAATGTGTATTTAGATTGGATTTGTAGTACTCTTGATACCTATTAAACTTTAGTTTCCTTTTCAGTACTCATTTTGTGTTCCATTTTGGCCTAATATCTTATTCTACTTTGTGCAGATCTTCCTTCTGAGAATGAAACAAATGGTTATATATTTATTCATGCTGAGGGTGGTCTGAATCAGCAAAGAATTGCTGTATGGTTTATTCTCTAACAAATCAGAAAATTTTCTTTTACTTAAACTCCTATAGTTTTTGCATTTATTTAAATTATCAACTCATTGCTTACTTCTTAAATATTTGTTTTTGCCCTTTTCTATTACTTTTCAATATTTGCTTTTCATCCAGAATATAAAGGAACTAGACACCCTCCGAGTAGTCTATCTGTTGCTCTCAGTAAATGCTAAGCATTTATTTGGTTGAACTGCTTATTATATATAATGCCCACTTCGGTAATCAAAATATATGACATCTTTAGATTGGACATAAGCCAAGGAACGTGAAGTGAACTCTCTATTAGTGTTTTCTTCTTCTTTTCTCTGTAATTTTTTTAGTTATGCTACTAGTTTCATTGTATAATATTTGTTTCCATGGTAAAGTGAACTCTCTTTCAGTGTCTTAGGAAAATTGTATTGATTCAGATTTTACTGCATTATGTGCATGCAGATATGCAATGCAGTGGCTGTGGCCAAAATACTGAATGCCACCCTCATCCTGCCAGTGTTGAAGCAGGACCAGATATGGAAGGATCAAACGTGAGATTTCTTGACCAACATTCTTGCACATGCATATGCATATGACTATACAAGAGCATGTGTCGTTTTTAGCTAAAGGTTAAGTATGAGAATAAATAAAGGATCGAAGTTTTGGGTTATTTTAACTATGAAAATTGTGAGAACTCTTCCCCTTGATGTATATGCTAAAAGGTTACTTCAATTACTGAACTGTTCCATTGAAATTCTAGCATTGAGTACAAAAGTTGGTGCTTTAGCTGAAATGTAAGACACACTTTTGAAATACTAAGCCAAAAAAATCATATATATACTTGTTAAAGTCAGTTTTTGTAAGAGGAACTTCAAAAATCCAGTTATGTTTTTTTTAGTTTGGAAAGGTTAAGAGAAGAATAGGAGGTGAAAATGAATTTTTACCAATTATGCTTTAACAATATTTACCTTGCCTTACATATCCTTCAAATCTTCCAAAATCCATATCCACCTCAAATGAGGCTTTTGCCTTGTCTAGCTATTAGGTTCTGTATTTGTATGCCATGGTTGCATGTTTTCATCTATATTTGATTTTGCATTAGTTCTCATAGTGCTCTGAGAAAATACTGTTCTTTTTTTTTTTTTTTTTTTTTTTTTCTTTTTTCATCTTTGTTCATAAGCTATTTTGAATCTGTTACTTTGTCATGGCTCTGTACTGTTTTTAATTCAAAAACTTCAGTACCTGCTTTTGTTTAAAATTTTCTTAATTTCTCCTGCAGGAAGTTTGAAGATATCTTTGATGTTGATCATTTTATTGAATACTTAAAGGATGATTTGCCAATTGTTCGTGACATCCCTGAGTGGTTTACTGACAAAGCTGAGTTATTCTCAAGTATAAGGTTTGATAGCCTCCTATGTTCTTGGTTGACTATAATTGCTAATTTTTAAGCACAACTCTTTGATTTATTTCATTGAAAACCTAGAAAAATTTAGAAAAGTCAATTGTAAATCTAGTTTTCTTTGTTTTATAATATTGAACTGAATAAAAAAACGTGTGAGCAATAGTATTAGGATATAATAATAAACATATAATCTGAATATCAGTGCTTGACAACCCCTACACTGTTGTTTCTCATGCTTAAAATTTGTTTGGTTCCCTCAAAGTTTCAAATAGACCTTATTGAGGATTTTGTTATGGTTTTGTCCTTGACAGTCTATCTGTTGCTACTTGTACTGATTTCGCAACGAAATTTGCTATATGCATTGCAGACGCACAGTAAAAAACATTCCCAAGTATGCATCGGCGCAATTCTACATTGACAATGTACTGCCGCGAATAAGGGAGAAGAAAATCATGGCCCTTAAACCTTTTGTTGACCGACTTGGGTGAGTCACCTATGTTGTAGATCTACATACTCAATATTTTGCATTTCATTCAAGGAAATTGTTCTTTGAAATTTATATCTACTCTCTTGGCTGCAGCTATGATAATGTTCCTCAAGAAATCAACAGGTTAAGGTGCAGGGTAAACTATCATGCTCTGAAATTTTTACCTCATATAGAGCAGATGTCTAATTTACTGGCATCGAGGATGAGAAACCGCACGGGCAGTTCGAATCCTTACATGTAAGTGACGGTCCAACAGTTGACTGAATTTATGTTGATTTATATCCAGAAGCACTTAACCATTTTATCTTAAACAGGGCACTTCATCTTAGATTTGAGAAGGGGATGGTAGGCTTATCGTTCTGTGATTTTGTGGGTACAAGAGATGAGAAAGCTAAGATGGCAGAATACAGAAAAAAGGAATGGCCCCGACGATATAAGGTGACCAAGAATAATAAAATTTGCCAGTTATCCAGTTATGATTAGAGCCAAGTCAAAATCTTTGTATGACTGAGTGTTGTCTTCGTTCATTTGGCTTGCAGAATGGTTCCCATCTATGGCAGCTGGCCCTGCAGAAGCGGAAGGAAGGACGATGCCCTCTTGAGCCTGGGGAAGTGGCAGTGATCCTTCGTGCCATGGGTTATCCCAAGGAAACTCAAATTTATGTTGCTTCTGGCCAGGTGTATGGTGGACAGAACAGGATGGCTCCACTCAGGAACATGTTCCCAAATCTGGTTAGTCTTTTGTATCTATTACCTGTTGTCAGTTCAAGTTTTATAAAGTGTGGCTCAATGGATGTTCCACTTCATTTCATATTTGGTAAGCAGGGTTAGATGATATACACATGCATTCATTTGAATGATACAAATTGCACATCAATTCCTCTGATTATATCAAGGGAAATATCCGTCCTGTTTCTGTTTTGTTGCTATATGTTCATAAAGAAGGTTTTGTAACAGGTCACGAAGGAGGAATTGGCAAGCAAGGAGGAGCTAGATGGTTTCAGAAAGCATGTGACCAGTTTGGCAGCCCTTGACTTCTTGGTCTGCCTAAAGTCCGATGTGTTTGTGATGACCCATGGGGGCAACTTCGCTAAACTGATAATCGGGGCACGCAGGTACATGGGTCATCGTCTTAAATCCATAAAACCAGACAAGGGACTCATGTCAAAATCTTTTGGGGACCCTTACATGGGATGGGCCAGCTTTGTTGAGGATGTTGTTGTCACCCACCAGACTCGGACTGGCTTGCCAGAAGAAACGTTCCCTAATTATGACCTTTGGGAGAACCCCCTTACTCCTTGCATGTGTAAAGCCTGATCACAAGTATGTTTTACAAGTTTCACACTAAGAGAACCTCCTTCAAGAAGCTAAACACCAAAACACCGTACCGGAAAAGAACAAAAAATCGAAGTTTATTCTACCTCTGCGGTCTGCGTCATATGCGGAAGTTTATAGTGATATTGTGGGTGGAGGCTCTTTCTTTAAAGACTGTTGTATCCTCCTTGAAGAGACATTGAGCGGTTAGATAATTTTTTTGCAGTTGTGTTCTGAATATTAGATCATTTTCTTGTATCAATTGATAGTGATATCATGTAAATTACAAGTGAAATACTTAAGATGCCAATTAATTACATAGATTTTGTCAGTTCATATATGTGACTATCCCAACCAAAAGCATAAATTGTGGGTTGTAGAGTACATCTAATACAGTGTGTGTATGTAAGTTGAATAAAGTTATAAATGGTTTGAATGGGAAAATATCTCAGGAGTTGCTGCAGACTGCAGTATTCAAAGTCCCCCCCCCCCCCCCTGGAATCATAGTTGATTGAACTATGTTTTCGCGAAGGATATTCCGTTAAATTATTAACAGTATTCGTCAAACAAGTTATAAAACATGATTTTATTTTTGTCATATCTTCCTCAAACCCTCTCTCTCTATTTACAGTTTATATTAACCATCCAAACAATATTTTTACTGTAACCATCTGAAAATGAAACCACTCAATAAATATATAACAATCTGAATTGATCTTGAAAAAATATGTGAAATATGTAAAGAAAAAGAAATTGCTAGAATCTAACCTAATACCTTGTTTATGTGGCAGTGATGTTCTTCAGCAACTCGAAATGAATGAGTAATCTTCTTAGTGAGTTTGACACGATGTAAACAAATATTCTTGAAGTATTCACATAATTAGTTAGGGTACGTAGTTTCCTAATACGGTACTCTTACCTCTCTTTTTCACATCGTTTCAGATACATAGTGTACGTTTCTGAAATCGAATGGAAGTCTGAAGATAATAATTATAAGACTCTCTAGCATACTATAAAGAACCTAACAAAAAGAGAAGAGCGGGAATAAAGAGAAAATACGTGAAATGATTGAAGAGCATGAATTCGAATATGTGATTGTGATTTTGATTTTTTTTTTTTTTTTTTACTGAAAAACAATGTTAGCACAAATAGCTAGGATGAATTAATTTTGTTCTTAGAAGTTAGATCATATAATGATAATTGTATATGTTATCATTTTAAAATTATAGCATGCACGCCTAAAGAAAAAGAAAAATAAATAGATCCCATTTATTTCTTGACTGTATCATCAATCTTTGTCAGAGCATACTCTCGCGTCGCAAAGAACATTTTGCTCCGCATGAATCTTGAATTCAGCTCCTCAACCTGAAAGAAATTAAACAAACCCAAACAAGCCACATGACTTTTCATGATCATATTTAATTTCATGTACGTATAGGTGTTTATATAAACATCATATAATGGAGAGATAATATAATAAATGAAAAATATACATACCAATTTTTTCCTGTTGATTTCAGCATAATGTAGATAGCCTGTGACAATTTAAAGAATTTGGAAATAAGTATTTGTTAAAGAAAAAATAATAATTGATCAAAATATTATAAACGAGATAAATGTATGTCTATTTTGTTAATGAGGTAAACGATTTTCAAGAACAAGCATACCCGAGAATGAAATCATCCATTTTCTTTAGTACATTAATTACACTTCATTTTAAAATATAGTAAAATTAAAACATTTGACATGTTTAATTTCCGATTATCCGCTGTTTGATTTGTGATGCGTTTCTTGATTCGCTTTATATCCGCCTCCCTTATGGAAAACAAAATTTATGAGTGTAATTAACTATGTCAATATGTCATGGATTCACAAGTTAATAATTAGTGGGGTAGAGAACAAACATTTTTTCTCTCTTTATTTCTAATTCTAGCACCCTGCAGGTGGACATACTTAACAACTCCATAACATTTATATTAACTAAAAAGATCAAAATGGCTCACACAAAATATATCCAAAATGCTAGAATTACATGTGTACAATGATGAAACTATTGACTTAGTACTAAATTGATCACCTTCAAATCAAAAGGGGCTAAACAACCATCCCAAAATATCAGTTGTGTACAATGATGAAAGTAAACACATGTGTGTCCAACTTAATGCTTCTTGATTGTTAATGACTCGGCTTATATCTTAAATTGTCAGACTTAATCTTTTATCAGTATAAGTACCATTTTCATTGAATAAGATATTCCGAGGAGGGGTCGATGTACATACACCCGAGAAAATCGAAAAAAACAAACATGACATTGCATATTGAAAAAAGAGCGAGCTGAAATAGCAAGTTGGCATTGGAGAACCAAACTCGAGAAAGTCCAAACATTCAAGGGATCCTTTGAGTTTAGTTGCAATGATCATAAAAGAGACAAATTGGAAATTCTCTAGAATGAACTTGACTTGAGTATTAGATTTCGGGTTTTGTCAAATTAGCATTATGCCTCTTTATAACCAACTTGTCTAGAATAATCTAGTATTTGTTGGAATAAATGTCACAGTTTAGAGAATTTTTTTATAATAGTTGTCTAGTTGAGAGAGTTCTCTAGAATAGAGATTTCCTTTGTTTGAGTACTATAAATAAGAATGTAATCTTAGCATTTTGTATCAAGCCAAAAATAAGATTTTCTCTTCCATAAAGAATATTTCAACTTATGTTTAAACAAGTCTCTAATAGTGCCAAACACCCTTCAGATAACTAGAGTTAACATATACAACTGAAAAATCCATAATATCTTTGCTTTTACCCCGAGTGCAATGAGAAATGAATGTGATCTTGGGATCACTTGAAACAAAGGCTCATCTATTCTCACATATATGCGATCAAGAAAACATGAAATAATGTTTTTTCTCAATGCACGAAAAATTATATCAAAATCAGACTTAATAAATTTCCACCATGACTTAGTCCCGATATGTTCTTAAATTCTGCAACCTTATCGCTCCAAAATTTTGCAAACGTACTGATAGGACAATCAATAACAAGATAATAAAATGTTGAATCATTTAGAGCTTGAATCAAAAGCTTAATAACTCCAGCATTGAAATTTTTTCACGACAGACGTCGATGATACACATTCGTTTCACTTGGTACATGAACCAGAACACACAATTGGTTTCTCATTGAAAATGTCTCCCTCATCATGCATTGAATGTATCTTTCAAGTGATTTTAATTTACATTGATTTTGGTTCACTATACAAAACAAACAAGGGACCTCAAAATGTACTCAAGACAACAAAACAATTCTCCTAATTAGAAATGATGGTATCAGTTAATAATCGTGGCCAGAGTTGATTTGTATTACAATTAGAATCAAACAGATCTTAAGCCTCATTTAATAGATTTAGCCAGATTTGTATTACTAGACAAGAACTCTAGTGGTAACCTTAACACTAAATTGTGTTAAGAATATTGATTTTTTTTTTTTTTATCAGCAATAAGTATTTTATTCATGTAAAATAAATTACAAGAACAAGCACAAAGGCATCAGGCCTGTGGGAACATGAAGGAGCAACAAGCTCAAATTGAAAATAACAAACAACATAGTGATAAGTGAGATTGTGTGTGACCCGGGACAATGTGAGACCCAAGACACCTCAGTTAATCCAGCCCTAGAGACTAATTCATCAAATTGGTCCATATAATCTTCTAAAAATCCTACTTGTTTTATATTAGTTAACTCAGCCAGAGGATCATCAAATGTATCCAAATCAAAACAAGTCATATCATCAACATATTTGATTTCAAGAACACAAATCTATACCTCTTGTCAACATGTAAGCTTGTTGCCACTGACAAGATCACAAACAAATTGGACAAATATATATTATTGATACAACAGAATTGCATTGTATCATCAATCAATCTCTGACACAACAAATGATTGACTTGTATGTCCCATAACCCTTTTGTATCAGCAGCATCTCCACTCACACTCACACTCACCAATCTATCTCAATCTCAATCTCAAACTCAGAGCTCATATTGAACAGAAAGCCTAGAATTAGAATAGATTCCCCACAAATTAATCCGAAGACTAGAAAACTCATCTAGAATGAAATCTCACAAGGCACATGGAATGTTCTTCCACGGCAAATGGCTTCTAGGTTTTCCCCAGCATATGAACACAGCGGCGATACCTCCACACCTACATTATATCATATAGTGATGACAGAGTCAGAATGATGATTTGGAAACATAGTATCAAATACCAGGGTGGATAAGAAGTTACCAGTTGCATATAAGGGCACTGAATGTGTCAAGAAGCCACCTGCAGCAACTACCCAACGAGTATGGAGTCGGAGAACAAGTAAACGAGCACTGTCTGGAGTATCATAATTTGACCCGTTCGCATTTTTCACTGGTGCAAACTCTTCTTCGCGCAATACCTGTATAGCAGCACCAAGTGAGAAATAAAGATCTCAGGGAAGGATGGAGTCACTATCGGGCGGGGAAATCACCTCAAAAAGTGCAGTTGCAGGAGCATATGGAAATGCATCAAATATAAACTGCTCTAGCTTGAACCCCATTGTATATCCATGGATTGAAGGGATTTTCTTCTCCGCTAGATGATAACTGGAATCACATTCCAGTGTGAATATTAACATCCATGTCATATATGAAGTAGGAAAATTGGACTCCAATGACATGTACAAATGTAAAATAACCATGATTGCAATAACGAGAGGATATGGCAAGCATTGACATACAACAAGTCCAATATTCTGACATATAATTTCGAAAATTTGAGGTCTTCTGTGTCAAGCAATAAAAGCACTTTTTGATCCTCCACATTGAGGGGCCCTAAAACTTATGAAATTTCGTTTTGCTACTCATGCAGGATGTGTAAACGTGTGGATTTCTAGACTTCTGAGAGAATGTCTAGATTCAATTTACCATGTGCCAATTGGAAAGTGAATAATAGGGTAAAGGTACATTGCAGACCAACTGTTTACAACTCTTGTAAGAAAAAACTATGCATGAAAATCAACAAATTCAATTTAATCACCCAGAGTGTTTATTAGAGAAACTCAAACACATTATAAATAAGATGTATAATCAACCCCACTCACATGCTGTCTTTCTCAAGGCCATTTGCTACTTGGTTTAGGAAATCCAGAGTAAACATATGCAAGCATACCTGAAAAGTACCAGTGTCAAGGATTCAGGAAAATGTGCTTAAGGTAGCAAACCAATAACATAAAATCTCTAAATAAGAATTAAAAATGTCAACTGAGAAATCTTATTATACAGAAATTTTACAATATTCAAACTGTATTTATTTTTAATAGTAGAAGGGTGCCAACTTATGTGGTGCAAAAATTCTCAAATATATCACCTATAGGGACTGACCATCAAAGCATCAATATGTTTACAAACATGGAAGGAAACCATAAAAAGATGGAAAATGGTTTGTGATCAGCCATTAATTTTCGACCACAAAACTGATTAGAGTTTAGACAGCCAACCACCACAAAGTTGTGACCTGTAATTTTTTGGGTTTCAACACATACACATTACACTAAAAATAGCTAGCAGCAAGTCTCAGCACTTTGGGAAAAAAAATGCAGCATCATATGAAAAGCAAGTCAAATCCAAGAAAAATATTAAACACAAGCAGAATATTTGTAACAGACTATACATTACTCCAACAAAATCGAAGACGTCCTGTCCCTTGGTTGATTTCAGACGCTAGTGCTTGATCCAGCTCACTGTATTCAACTACAGTAAGAGGTCCACCTTTACCTCTCCGTACAAACACACCAACCTTTTCCTGGGGGAAAGCCTATAATCAAATTACACAAAGAAAGAAATATATTATTAATTCTCAGGCACCAGTATTGAACCATTATATAATAAACATTATCAAACAACAAAAACAAGTACTAAAGCCCATTGACATCATTCTATGATAAGAGTTCATTTGCTTTCCAAGTTCAGCACAATATGCAGTTGCTTAATGGTTTCTCTCTATTCAAGAGTTGTTGAAGGTTTCTACTTGTTAAACCCTAAACCGTAGAGTTCACATAACAGTGTCAGTTACCTTACGGACAACTTTTGCAGCGGCCGCTGCTCCTTTATCGATAAAATAACCTAAGAAAGTCGGATCAGCAACACGGACCTGCTTTTCAAAACCACAATCATTACATCTTCAAATGAAGAAAGATTCTACAAGACTTCAACCAGCAGGGAAGGAACCAATCAAAAGAAGAAAAGTGAACTCACCAATGCATTGTCAACTCCGTAACAGTCAACATATTTAACCCCTCTTGTGGCCATATCTTCTAACAATCTTGAAAATTTTAAAGCTGAAGAAACAAGTCAGGACCGATTAAACTGATGATTATTGTGCAAGAAATACAGGAAAAGCAGGAGACTTCAGTCAGTGGCACTGATAATCATGTTTCACTGGATTTTAAGAACATGCCTGTATAAACTCCACCATTACCGTCTGGAGCCTTAGCTACCTGATTTTAAAATTGAATGCATAGAGTTATTAAATTTGCAAAATTGATATAAGAATTTCAAAGGGAAAAAGGGGGGAAATGTTATGAACCTAATAAATCAGTTATAGAGGTATGCATGTACACTAAAAATGACTATATGCTGGTGACATGAAACAAGAAGCATTTATTCCCTAAATAGTAAAAGTACGAGGAAACCATACACTATATGGAGTCTCCATTATAACTCTACCATCCATTGAAATACATGGTATGGTGCCTTGTTGGAAGAAAGTGACCTGCATCATAGATATGTGTACACTTCAAACTTAAGAAAAATACAAAAATCAGAGCTAAGGGAAAACAAGAGATCAGATACACCTACTTGTTCAGCTTCAAGGCCAAAGTATTTATGACTTTCAAAAATTTTGCGTGTGGCATCATCTGTAAAGGGACTAGTCATGATGTACCAATGTATTGGCACAATGCCAGCAGAGCCTGCCAAAAAAATAATGGATTAAGATTATAATGTCAATGGAGCAGGAACACCAGAAACTGAAAGGATAAACCTTACCCTCGTTAGCAGATTGAGCAGCCAATCTTTGAACACATAAAATACGCTCAGCTTGAAGTTGAAAGAGTGACTTTCCTGATGGAAGTCCAATATCTATATAGGGAACAACAAAAGTATATATTTAAACCATTTGAAGTAAAAATGTCCAAAGCAGATCAACTAAGCTCTTAAGGTTCAGATAAATCCAAGGTTACGAACCACCATCATTTTGTTTTTCTAAACTAAGAAATTACAGCCGCTCGGAAACAATTGGCTCAACTTGTAGAACCTGTTGTTACCATACAAGAGGCCAGGGAAGATGTTTCTATGGAGCTAAATGTGAGGCTGTTCATATGAGTAATCGTTGAATCTAGCATTCTAACTTTTATGTATGACAAGGAAACAAAAGAAGATCCAGGAAAACATGATGACTTTATTCGCAACATGGCCAAAACCAAAAGATCCAAGAAAATGGCAAAAATATTTTGATTAGCCAATCACATGATATATGACTGACGCTTTCAATTGTTTACATATAATGAATTAACTTTCAGCAATGAATCTAATATTTTTCTCCTAAAGATTTTGCACACACAATAAGAAAGCCGCTATGATTTTTTATTTATTTTATATTCTTGATGTCTAAACCAATGTCATTCCCTAAAATTTTCCAATTCAACATCCTTTTTGAAAGAACATATAGAAGAAGTAACCAATATTAAATACAATACAAATTGCAAATGACATTACTCACTAAAGCATCCTTTTGGATCTGAACTTCCAAGCCGTGTTCCCTGCAATCAAATTTCAATCATAGGGAAAAACTAGCAAGAATCAGTTAAAGACACCGGAAAAAGAAGCACATATATATTGAACAATTTTAGAGTACTACAGCATGAGTGGTAAATGGTAGTATGGGCAAGCAACCTGTGTCTGTAAAGATCTAGGAAACTGCACATATAATTTCTCAGACATTCCAGGTCGGACAGATTAACCAGGCTATTTTTTCCAGATACACGAAAGAACCATTCTGTCGATCCATACTAACATCAAACTTCTAAGTCATGCATCTACCCTAAGAAAAATGGAAAGGCAGAAGAAGAAACAGGCTAACTTTCAGTTTTGGGGTTTTGGCTTAAGCAATACTACTTTAATTGCCCTGGACATACTACCGTAATAGAACTCATCAACGCGGCATTTCCTAGTTTCCAGTAGCTGGATAATAATAAATGTTAAATCTCCAGCATTGAGAGGAGAGAGGAAGTAGGAGTGGGCAGGTAGAAACTTCTGCTTTAAACCAAAGTTCTACCACAAATAAGATCATAGGCTCTAGACTCAGATTCTAAGAACTAATTCTGATGCACGCAGGGAGCTCCTCTTTGGGCGAAAATGGAGTGGCCGGAGAAGATATAATATGATACCTAACTTCATTTTATCATCTTCATTGAGAGACATGTGACATTAGAGCTAACATTTTACTATGATGTTAAGACAATAATCTAGCAATCTCACTTTCAAGTAACAGGTTGGTTAATACTGTTGCGGTCCTAACATTTCCTAGTTGTAGAACCTGCAATAGAAAGAGAATCTGTATAGTTGATATCTACTATTTGAAACTTTGCCAAAATTTGATAAGGTAACTGCATCTAATAACAGAGGGAGGAGAGTCATCCTCACACCTAAATACTGTGCACCGACAAAATACAAATTAGATTAGTTTTATCTTAAGACGAGTAGACGCTGAGCATTTTATGATAATAATGACCTTCAAGTGGCTAGACTGGAATTCTTCCAATAGTGTTTTTTTTTTCATCACTAATGTTGGGAATCATCCACTCATTTTTTCACTATCAGTTTTTTTTTTTTTTTTTTTTTTTGGACTGTAATAAAAACCATCTTTGTTGAAAGTAATGATTACTCCTTAAACAATTTGCCTCCCCCACTTGTATAAGTTAAATTAATAATATCTATCAGCAAACTACCATAAGCGGACATACAACAAAAAATAAAGCAACATCCCACCGACTCATATAGGGAAATCTTCAAGTAGTTTGGCATCCAACATGATTCATCAAAGTAAAGCCTTTATTACATTATTAACCAAACATATAGATCCACTTAGCAAGAAAGAAAAAGTGTCCCATCCCAAAAGTAACATTATACCAAAATAATGGTCAGGGGGAGAGAGAGGGGGGGTTTTCTGGTGCAACCACAGCACTTAAACAGCAGACCATTAAATTAATATTTCTTTTCATTGCAGTGTGTATAAAGTAGAATCAAATAATACAAATCTAAGCTACCATCAAGTATACGGACTCGTGTAGCAATTCAAATTACTAGAGGAGACAGTGTTAATTAATCTAAAAGTGAAGAAATCGGAACTAAAAAAAAATTCACTGTGTACTATACCTGGCCACCAGATAAAAGCAAAACAGCCAACTTTCCTTCGGAGATAGCTTTCAAACCCATCTTCCACCACCTCTCCCTTTGTTCCATCGTCCTCTCCTCCACAGTAGACACGCTACTCTCTGGCACCGGCTCAATAGCCGCCGTGGGTAGCCCTGCATCTCCAAATGTTTAATACAACTTCATAACCAATTCATACTGCATTTACGTATAGAGAGAAGCTGAGAAATGCAGAGTAGAGAGAGAGAAAGACCGTGAGATTGAAGAGAACACCGAATGATTCGATCTATCCTGGGAAGATCCAAGTTCTGAAGTGAAGAACAAAAGCACACAACATTAACCAAACGATCAAGGTCTCCGATAAAAAAAAAAAAAAACGAAGTATTGCTTCAGCTGCATTTGAACGCAGCATTGGCAATTGAATACAAATCAAGCTCAGAATCAACAATTATCCAATCAGAAGAAACCGAAAAACAATTTTATCGAATTTTTACAGAAACAACCAAACACCGGCGGCATCGAATCGAGAGATCTAGAGAGCGAGGAAATGACCTCGATGTCCTTGACGAGGAGATCGCGCTCCTCGAAGGAGAGCTCGTCCCAGAGGGCAAAAGCGTCTTCCTGGCCGTAATCCTTGAGGCGCTCAACCAGAGCCTGCGGAGGCGCCGACGACGCGTAGCTCTCAGCCCCAACCATTGTCGGTTCCCTCATTTTCAAATTTTTTAATTTTCTCGGGAAAATTCTCTCTCTAGATCTCCGTTTCTCTCACTAAAAAGCACAGCACAGAGAGCCAGTCCCGTGTATGTGTAGTGTGTGTTTGTTTTGAGTGTCTGTGGTTAGTTGGTCGAGCGGGTCATGGAGAGCAACAGTGCCGAGGAAGACAAGAATCAAATCAATCAGTGTAACCACCAACTCCTGTAATTACGGTATTGCCCTCGGTGTCCTAATCGTATTACAATTAGAGCTGACAATCTTTAATCCGAATACGCAGACATCCAAAATCCAATTTGGTTTAAATTCGATCAGATCAATTTCAGATCGAATTGTATTTATCTTACCAAAAAAAACCGACCGGATCGGATTGGGTCGGACAAATCCGGTCATTTTAGTGTAAAATGA
>JAYMTH010000776.1:0-18031 GCA_036897465.1 Pelargonium australe | reverse complement strand
TTCACCATTCAAAAACTTGAGAAATCGTGGATAAGACCACACCCAGTTTCATGCAGACAGAGAGAGAGAGAGAGAGAGAGAGCGCATTCTTCTCTTCTCCTAGATTTGATTCTTCCGATTTGTACCTCTCTACTCCAACTGTTCTCTCCCCTAACCACATCTTTCTTTCTCTTTTCTTCTGTTTGGTTTCCAAGAAAATTGTGAAATGGTCAACGATACACAGACTTGGAACCTAACTTTTTCAATATTGCTTGCCCTAAAAACCTAATTCACCTTCAGGGAGTTGTCGTTTCGGTTTTTACTCATAGCTATCGGTCCCCGAGAAAGACAGACATCAGAGTAAACTCTTCGCGAAGCCTCCTCTTCTTGACTTTCTTCATCATTATCTGACTTACCAGAAGTGGTCATAGAGATTTGATTTCAGGGTTTTGCCTGATTACTACCTCTGTTCTGTTGTGGCAAATTTTCTGCTTCTGTGAAACCCTAGTTTTTTGCTGGGGGAATTCGAGATCTTAGGGTTTCAGTTGTACTCAGGAAGATGGATGTTGAGGAGGGTATGGTTAATTGTAATGGAACGGTACATGGCGAGGCTGGGCCAGTGGCCAATGGAGTATCAGTTTGCAGTGGGAGTGATGCAGGGGGAAGCAGCTCAGGTGGGAGTAAAGGTATTCAAACATACAACCGGCGGAAGGTTGCGAAAATGGCTTCAAGTCATCAAGCGGACCAGGTACTTCATATCTTTCTTTCCCTCATTGCTGGATTCGCTATTTCTTGTTTCTGTATACATTGTTGCCATCTTGAACAAAGTTTAGTTTATGACATGTATGCTTCTTGATTACTCTAAACTGTTTCTAATTAGATCTAGAATTCATTAATCAGTGCAGAGTAAACCATTAGAGTGAATATCGTTTGCTGCATAGAAGTGAATTAAGTAGATCTTAGGATATTAAACTTGAGGCTATGCTAAAATTAAGTAGATCCTAGGGATTTGTATCAGGTTATCTGCTTTGATTTTGGCAGCTGAAGATAACTAAGTATTTTTCTTCAAGTAAATATGTTATAACAATCATCAAATTGCCAACATCCTGTTCTATTCAAGGAAATAATTGGTGGAGTTGAGTAGTTCTTAAACTCTGGAATTAACAAATCCCATCTCTAGCTGTAGTGCTGTTTGTTGTGGTATTTACCAACCCATTGTAAAAGGGTATGATTTCACCAGTCCTGTATGTGTTGGGTACAATGGGAACTTTACAACTTTCCCCATCTCTTTTTAATTCTTTGGGGATTAACCAATGGACAATTTACAGAGGACAACAAGCAGAAATGCCAGCAAATTTTTGGATTTCTGCTTCAACATGTCCTCTTCTCCATACAATATTTATAACTCCGTTATTATATATATTTCTTTCCTACTAGTGATCCTTATCTCTGATCCATTGGAAGAAGCAAGGTGATGATAGTACAATGAGTCCAAGATGTTGTGTACTCCAGACATTATTTGTTTATTTTTAAAATTTTGAATATCAAATTTCAAAACTTATATTCAGCATTGCCTTTGTGTTTCTCACAGCCACGTTCAAGCTTCACTTTAGATACTTGAAGTGCCGATGCCTAAATTTGCATTTACTGTAACTTCTAGAGTGAAAAATGTGGTTATGGAGGATGGATTCATCCATTAAGAAGTGAGATTGATAAGTACATTCTTATTGAGACATTGGTTGGTGGTGGTCCTGAGTTTTGGATTTTACAACAGAGAAGATATTAAAAAAGAGGCTCTTTCTGTATTAATACATTACAAATGCTATAGGTATTTCCTTGGATAGACTCAAGATTTTGCAAAAGAGTAGTAGAATTGGAAATTATTGAATTTGAGTTATGTGATTTTACAATGCAGCGAGTAGATGATTCCATGAATTTCTTGATGGTGCAAAGCCTAATTTGAAGCTCGTGTGAATTCTACATGCTACTAACTGTTGTAATTTGTTTGTAGGGGCTAGCCACTTGAGCTTTGAAGATAGGCCTTTGTAACTTGGATATAATATTATCATGAATTGGAAAACATTAGGCGCTTTACTTACATGTCTTTGAGGCCAATCCTTTTTCTTCTCCTTTAGTTTTCTGCTTTTGCTTCTTCAGGAAGGGGTGATCTTTGCATGACATTAACAAATTCTATTATGGAGTTAGAAAAGAAATTTTTGTCACTAGGTAGCAGAGTATTTCCATGTAATAAGTAATGATGCTATGAAAACACCCCAAAATATAATATCTTAGGATTTCTTGCATCTTGAATCATATCACAAAATTTGACTCGCAATACTAAAGTATTGAATTCAATGAATACCATTAATTTCCTGCTCCTAATAACTGTCATGTGCATCTAATAAATATCAAACAAAGGGCCACTTTTTGCCATTAAATTTTGTATGTTATGTGTCTGTTGGCTATAGACTACTGTTTTGCATTTATCATTTGTCATGTTACTACACAACATTAGAAAAAATGTAGGAGGTTATTTAGTGGGTGTATTTGCTTGCAGCTTGTAACAAATACTCATACTGACTGCTATAATTATATTCCGAAGAATTTTTTATTCCTTTAGTTGACATTCTTTTTTATATTACTTATTCTAGTAAGGATATTCATGTTTGGAAGTGTTAAGAACTGGGTATTTGTCTTTTGAACATTTGTTTAGTCATCTTCAAAAACCTGATTCTCACTTTGTTTTCTTTTGGAAAAGCTTATCCATAACCCTTGTTTTTCCCTAAGCATAAATCGCTGAAATGAGCCTTGATTCTGAAGCATAATATTTAGAAAATATTTCCTTCATGTTGAAGACCAACCCTCCCCTAAGTAAAAAAGCAGCTCTAATTATGTGCTATATATGAAGTTCTAGTAATCAAGTATGAAACAGAGGAACATTTGTTCATTATTTATAGACAAATTGAGATTTAATAATGCCAAGCCTTTATGGCCTAGGATTGTCTTTCTTGATCTCATTTGGCTTCTATTTCAGGCAATTTTAGGGATATATATCCACAGTTGCTATTAGGAGAGATTGTCAGGCTGTTGTGATGTAGTCTTTTTGTATTTATATCCTCCCTTGCCCTCTCTCATGTTGGTCCCTTCTATATATTTCATTAATATGCCCTCTTTCATCCCCAACAATATGTTTTTAGTTTGTCTCATTCTGTTGGAATCTCAAGTTTATATTAGCCTGGTGATTGTTTCAGTTCTCATTATTTTACAATGCTATGCCTGGTTTCATTGGTTCTGGTGCAGGATGTAAATGAAACATTAAACACATTTGTAGACAACAATTCTTGTGAACATGCCAATCCTTGTACGACGGACTGTCATAATATCATGAATGGTTCAGATTCACAGAGACGCTGGAGAAATGTTGTATTGGACAAAATTTGTCAGTCACTTGGTGCAAATCAAGGTGGTCTAGAGGGTTGCATACGGGATGCGCTTGTAGTTCAGCAAGAAGTTGATAGTAGACCTGTTAAGGTTTGTACTAGCATTAAAGCTCCATTTCTTAATAGTCTGTTATTGGATTCCTGTTTCATTCCCTCGGTTTATTTGTTCTATGTTCTTATTACAGGAATTTGTCCATACTGATGATATCAAGGAAAAATGCTCTACACAGTCATGTCAGATGCCTAATGGATCTCAGACTGTGGCTAAAGAGCATATTGATATTACGTCCAATGGATCTACAAGTGAACCAAATCACAATTCTGTTACAAAACTATGTCAGCGTGCTTTCTATAAAATCATAATCTCTGAAAAGTTCACTTTGCTCTGTCAGCTACTATCTGAAAACTTCAAAGGATGCAAGGTTGACAGTCTTTTTGACTTCAATGTCATAAACTCAAGGATGAGAGAGGGAGCTTATGAAGGCTCACCTGTGCAATTCTTTTCAGATATTCAACTGGTAATATTTAAATCCTTCTATGTTATAGTTAGACTGTAGTAGTGTATGCATTTTGCTAGTGCTTCTGTTCAGCAATTGCTGTATAGTAAATACAAGTTGAATATCTGATGAACTTGTGCGATGTGGATTTGTTTGACAACCTAATGTCATATTTTGAGTAAGAGATGCAGTGGTTTTCATGTGTTTACTCAAGGCTCAATGATCGTTTATATATTTTTGTCTGTGTTGGTCTTTTTGTGTCACTTGAAACATTTATATGGTATTTATGCTGTTTTTTTATTTTTTACTATGTTCATTGAGCAATTGTCATTGTAAGAATTCAAGCCACCTTAAAATGAAAAAAGAAAGAAAGAACAAAAAACTATTCCTCCCCAGTCTAAATTGACAGATTTAAGTGGGAGTTGTGTCTGTTGATTCCCTTATCTTGATTGTTTATCCTGGACCTTGGTCACCTAAAAGGTACCCAATTGTCATCATATACTACTATCTTTGAGGGAGGGTTTGGGTTATATAAAATGTGGTACCAAAGCCAAAGTATTGGGCTTGGAGACACTATAATTTAATGTCCACTGGGTTGGGTTACTAAACTGGGAAAGTTTTCGTACACCACATGTAGTGAACAAGTGGGATGAATTTATTTCTGTTAATTCTGTCGTTGAAATCCACAAAGTGGTGCTGTTGGTTTAGTTTCCCTGATCGGGTCGTTAATGACTGAATGCGAGGATAGGTAGTGAATCATTGGGACATGGTTGTGTATGGAATTCTATATATTTAGCATTAAGTGGAATCTGGTCCAAAGTGATTGATGATTAGTGTGATTAGTTTTGCTTGTATATGCTGAGTTTCACAACTGGATAGTACATAGTTTATCCTGGCCGTAAAAGGGGTTCTAGTACCCGGATTATTATTAATTGCTTGCACTGGTGGGAGAAACTTAGATTATGACAAAAAGGAGGGAAGAGGGTACCCTCTTTAGACAATTGGTTGTGCAAATTTAATAGTTGGAGGCATGCATATTATGTTTTGGCAACTTTTTGACCCCTTATCACATAACATTTGAATTTTGAAGGAAGCGGACTATATGAGGAAACCTAGATGATATTAATACATGAGATCATCTGGCACTATTCATTGATTTTGGTTATGTTTATGATTTTCATTTTTTCAAAATTTGGTAGCTTTTGTTATATAAATTGTCAGATTTAATAACAGAATGTCAGATATAAATTTCCGTTGATCTGGTAGATAGATATCCATAACACTGATTTCCTGTCATTCATCTGCTTATGGTTTTATTGACAGCTAAAATGCAATACTATATGATCATTGATCAGTTGAAGATGCACACACTGTATGACATTTAGAATGATGTGCTCATGTAATATTTAAGCATAGATCTGTGCTGTTGTGCTTGTCTTCACAATGTTCCGCTTTATACGGAACATAATTATGCCTCTCTGGTACTCGTAGAATTCTTTCCTCTTTGCAATGTTTATTGTTGTGAAGTTTACTCACTTTTTGCTTCTTGTATCCCTAATAATATTTTCAGATATGGAAAAAGGTTGAAGAGATTGGTACTGAATTGACTTCTCTTGCAAAGAATCTGTCTGACATGTCTAGAACATCCTGCCAAGAACAGGTAGATGAACTAATTAGCATATTTGTGTGTCAGCTCTATCTATTATAAATTTATTTGCTATGATCTCTTTTTACAATATGTCACTTTTCTTTTAGTGCATCTGTGTCATCCATTATTATCTATTTGTACTCCTAGGTAAAAGGTTTGTTGTGAGGTATATTGGATATTAAAAAAAACATGAAGACATTATTGATTTACTGTACAAAATTGTTTGTTCTGGTTGTATATGTGGCATCATTTAGTTTAACAAAATCTCTGGGAATCGTAGGGATAGGGATAGGTGATGATACATGATATAATGAGACATAAATTGACCAACCTTAGAAAAGACACGCTGGCAAGGGAACACGTCATGGTAAAAAAAAAAATACAAAATTAGTATTGCCGGGACCCAAAAAGAAATTTAAGGCTGCTTACTCGAGACCCTAAGTCCAAAATGAGGAAGTTAGAAACTAAGCGTTGAAAATTTGGACATCATACGGGGTTCCAAGGAAGCCACCAGGGATGGAAGGAGACTGGTTCATGCATGTTTTGTAGCTACTTGCATTAATTACACCCTTGTGGCCAGCGGCCCAGCGCACATGCCTGGGGAGATAGTCTAATGCTCATGGAGTTGTCTGTGCGTGCACTTCCCAAACCCACCCCTCAAGCGACCCCATCCCCATTACAAAGTTCCTCACTTTAAAGGATTCACCTAATGACTAAGCAAGACGCACTTAGGAATTAGGATTCACTCTCAACGACTCAGTAAGATTTCCACCGAGGTGTTGTTCTCTCGGACTCCTGCTAGTGACGCGAATGATAACTCATCAAGCCAAGTCATTGGAGAACAACAAACCAGTGGAAAACCCCTGAAGTCTCCCTAGCCTAGTCCCTCTTGATCTAGAAGGAATCATTATATATTCGGTGCCACGTCTTCACATGTTGTAAGTATTAATACCTATTCCTGAAGCGATCACATCTCCAATATAGAGTTCCTCACTTTAAAGGATTCACCGAATGACTCATACTTAGAGAGCTCATGCTAGACGCACTTAGGATTCACTCTCAACGAATTAGTCAGATTTTCGTCGAGGTGTTTTGCTCTTGGACTCCCGCTAATGATGTGGACGATAACTCGTCAAGGCAACTCATTGGAGAACTCCAGATTAGTGGAAAATCCCCGAGGTCTCCTTTGCTTAGTCCCTATTGATCTCAAAGCAATCATTAAATATTTGGCGCCATGTCTTCAACCGTTGTAAGTATGAATATCTATTCCTATGAAGGAAGAGGGGATGAACGTTTTACATTCTGGCAGTGTATTGGATCAATGATCCTCTCTGGAGTTTTTGTTCTCACGCCGGAGGTGGTTTCCAGTGGACATGTTGGTTTCCACTTAACCGATTTGTTCGTCTATTTCAGATCCGAAACATGAGAAATTTGGAGCTCCGATCTGAGACATGCCACCTTTGCGAGAAAACAAAACATTTTCTTTAGCTCCGGTCAAGAAAACTGAACCAATAGGGGTGCAATTTGGTATAGGTAAACCAGGATCTTAACCAACACGATTTATTCGTTCTGTTGGACAACCATATTATTCATTTGCAGAGTATTTTTGTTGAGATCATATTCTTGAAACCAAATTATCCTAATTTACCCAATAAAAGAAAAGAAAAAGGTATGCAAATTTGTGAAACATGCTCACAGACTGGCCTGCTGCCTCAAATCCAAATCCTTCCTTTCCTTTGCCAACATTGAACAGTGCGAAAAATTCTCCCTTCTCATAACTGTTCATTTATTATTATTGTTATTATGTTTATGGTGTTCTCATTCTCAAATCTGGCTGGTGTGGTGACTGCCTGTATTATCCAAGAAGTCCATTCTCATAAATGCTAAATCAAGCATTTCACATTTTTATGCTCGACACACTCTTTATTCTTTCTCTTTGTTGATGTTATATTTTCATTGCTTTAATTTTCCTTTTTCTATATTCCCCTCATGCACTAATTAGAATCATCTTCTTCTGGTGCTTTTGCGAATCCCAGTATCACTTGAAGTGTTCAAGTGAATGTTACATGATATTAAAAGCCATAAGCGAGGAGACTTGTTAAAGTATATTCTGTGTGGATATATATGTTTGTACATGTATATATTTACTTCAAAGTCTCAAGCTGATGCTAATTTTTAGTATATTTCCATTTCATCATTGCTGAACAGATTCGTGCAGCAGGATTTGACTGTCAGCCTAAACCAGAGCAAACAGAGGGTTATGGTGCACATGGAGTTTGCACTTGCAGATGCTGTGGAGAAAAGGCAGATGGGAGGGATTATTTGGTATGTGATTCGTGCGAGGAGGTGTTTCATCTCTCTTGCATTCAGCCTGCTGTTAAAGAGATACCTCCAAGTTGGTATTGTGGCAGCTGCATTACAAGTGGAATGGGGTCACCCCATGGCAATTGTGCTGCATGTGATAGGTTGAACGCTCCTAGAATCGTAATCAGTGGCGTCGAGGAGGATGCCGATCCTACAAATGAGTTTGAAGACAAGTCAAATTGTAGCATGGAGGAAGAAGGTCACCTATCAAGTGGATGTAAAACTGAACGGTCTTGTAAAATTTGTGGAAATGAGGTAGAAAGGGGTGAGAAGTTCTGGAGATGTGGTCACCCATACTGCCCCAATTTATATTACCATGTAAGGTGCCTGACGCCTAAACAGTTGAAGTCATATGGCCCCTGTTGGTACTGCCCCTCTTGTCTCTGTAGAGTTTGCCTCACCGATCGAGATGATGATAAGATTGTTCTGTGCGACGGCTGTGACCATGGATACCACATCTACTGCACGGAACCACCACTCTCCAAAATTCCACGAGGGAAATGGTTTTGCCGAAAATGTGACGAAGGGGTCGAGAAAATCCGCAGGAGCAGAAGGGCATACGAGGAGTATGAAAAGAGTCAGAAAAAGGTTGGCGAAGAAGTTGGAAATTTTGGAAAGAAACAAAAGAAAGAAGCAGAGAAAGGGCAAGAAGGAATGGACATGCTTTTATCTGCTGTCAATACACTGAACTATGAAGAACACATCGCAGCGAACGGCATTCACATGGAGACTTGACATGTTGAAGAAACAGCAAACAAAGGGAATTCGGTAGATTTTTGCGGGTAATGTGATTCTAACTTGAGACTTGGACTAATATTTTGGTAGGTTGTAGTAGTGTATACAACACAGAGACAATGCTAGAATTTGGATACACATAGCAGCAGGCAAGAGATGAATCTGCAGGTTGTATATTTGTTGGAATATGTAATAGAGAGAGAAACCATTGAAGGAAGGAAGGAAGGGAGGCAATTCTTTCGACAAACAGTAGAGTAGTGCTCAAGATGGTGCTTACTTTGTATTTTATTAGTTGCCTAATGCACTACTAACTAATTACCTGTTTCATTATCATCAAAGTGAGAATTTTTTATTTTTTATTTATCTTTTTTTATTATTTTTGTTTGTGTAAGGAACTGTATTTTTCATTGTTTTGAACTACAGTTGCATGTGGTGTATCAGTGTATCTCCTGTGAAGATTCTAGAGTTGGAGACTATTTGAAAATTTAGATGCCGAAAACTTCAAGAGAAAAGACCGGTACATTAAAAAAATTCAAAAGACAAAATTGGTACTTAGATTAAAAAATGGTTCATATTCATACTTGAATCAATTTTTTGAAAATTATACAACAGGGGGGGTAAGCTCTTCCCTATAAATTCACACTATACCGCATGCAAGGAGACTCGAATCTGAGATTTCTAAGAGAGCCCGAACTGCTTGGCTCCTGTTGGTTATTTATTATTCTTCTTATTTCTTATAAACAAATCCAACTGAGCCACTTTTTTTACGGACAAACATAGTCGATTTGTTGCTTGTACTCTGCGATAGAAATATATGAAACATCCGTCACAAAACAATTTACATAGATATTTTGTTTCTTTCTCAAAATTCATACAAACCGTTGAAGACTAGGGGGTATAGAAATTATTTCACAGAAGAACGATCAACAATTTTTTAGGTTTGAGAATGAGAATGAGAATTTCATTGATGGTGTTTGAATTAGAACACACTCGTTCCCATTCCGATTCTCAGTCTCATTTTCATTCCCTATCTCATGTGTATTCTGATTCCCACTATAATGGATGAAATGAAATTCTCATTCTCATGTCTGCACTTTTTTATATTACGATTTTAAATTCAAAAATAGTAACTTTGTACGGATGCCCGAAAAAGATAAAAAAAAATATTATTTCATATAACTTTTGGGAAGGAACATTATTAAAATTTTAATTTTTTTTTTCCAACAATGCATATTTATACCAGAAAAATTATGGAATAATAGGGAAAATAAAATTTAAAAAAATCATGAAATTTGCTCAAGAATTATAAACAATGCATAGTGATGTGCCTGTTTTGACTGAGGTCAACGCAAGCACACTAGGATGTCTAGGAGTCGAATCTTTTTGTCCACGTACGCAAAGGTAATCCTAAAATGTTCTAAGTCTTTTGCTAAGTGGCGATCCTCGTAGCTTGATTGTACAGGACGCCAGAGTTTGTTGTATCTGTCACTTGCGAAGACCAAGAAACCAAAGAACGATGACCCGAGATTGTGGATTCGGGACACCGCCTCAGGCATGAGAGTAAGTCCGCGAAGATCACAAGAGAGCTCTAGAGCTTTATAGAGAGAGAAAGCTAGAGAGAGAAAGTGAATGAGTTATGAGAGAGATTCCCTTCTCTTTGTGAGAGGGGAGTATTTATATTGAACCTTTAGAGTGCCACGTGTCGCCGTGTGATTGGCCGAAAATAGAGTTGACCCCACTTGGAAGGCTTTTTACCTTCGTTGACTTTGGCTGACTGTTTGGCATATTGTACGCTGGTCGGACGCGGCCGACTCCTCGCGTTGTCCCACGAGTCGGGAGCGAGCGATCAGGGCCTTGAAAACCAGTGTCGCGCGCGACATAGTTCCAAGCCCTTGAAGTGGCTCAAGTGTGGCTCAAGTGATGAGGAGTGCAAATGTGCGTCCGGGACGACCTAGGTGACGGTCCAGGGCGGGGACGCACCATGGTCGCTTTTCTCGTGCCCGTGCCCGGATGGCGCGGACCATGCTTAAACGGTTAGTGATGATTGGACGACCATGGGCCATGTTGGGACGGAAGGCGGACACGATTGGCATGGAGACCGCAAGAGACGCGTGGACAAAGGTGGGTGAGCCTCGGGTCTTGGACGTCACGCGGACGGGTCTGGGTGTCTCGTGGATGGCTTGGGCCATCCACAGATGAGACATGGTGGGAGATAGCGTGGACGTGTGGGCGTGGCTCGCGCGGATGCTTTGGCATGGACGGATCCGTGAGGACCATGGTCTGACATTGGGGCGCGAGATCGGATGCGTGGCGACACGAATCCACAGAGACTGTAGATGGGACACAGAGGTGGTAGCATGAGCGCATGGGCGCGCACGGGCACAGATGATCTAGCGCACGGACGAATGCGCGGGCGCGGATGGCTGTGCGAACGAACATGGTTGGACGGACGCGGACGGAAGGCTTGTCCCACGGATCCACGCTGACGGGCTTGGCTGGTCTCACAGACGACTTGCGAACGAGACGGATGCGCCACAAACGTGGTCTTTATGGGATTAGATGGACTAGGCCATCCATGGACGAGTGTGGGATGACTCGCGGATGGAGGGTGACCTCCACGAATGAGCCTTGGTCTCGCACTGATGACTTATGGATGGGCTCGGCCATCTGCGGATGAGCGTGGATCCGCGCGGAAGCTTGGTGGTTGGCTCGAACAGGCCACGACTTCCATGGACTTGATTTGGACTTGGCCAAGAATTTGACTCCTTGGACCCGGGTTGGTGACTCGGGTAATATTGGCATGCCACGTGTAGCCTTGTGAGTATTTATGAGACTTATAATTTTTTGGGTTGCATCAGTTTCCCCCAACTCCTAGCGTCTCTGATTTATTAGTGTCTTGTGTTAGCCTTGCTTCATTGTGTCTTCGCGATGGATCTGTTAAGGGGGTTCGTAGAGACCCTTTGGTACTTATAGTCTTCAATATTTCAAGGGGGTTCATAGAACTTAGAATGCCCTTGGGTATTGTGTCTCCATGGGGAGGTTGAATTCACTCCAAGGGTAGGACTTAGTCTTGGGTAGAGGCTCACTTAGGGGAGCCTGGTGAGGTTATAACAAAGGTCTTGGTGAAGCTTTTTCGATGTGAGCTTTAGGGAGCAAGTGACTCCATATATTTTTTCACTTAACCAAATTTTGAGTTTTGGCCACTTGTGATGAGTCTACTTGCATAAGGTGTTGGGGGTCATTGGAGGCGACCGAAGTGACTTGCTAGGGTAAGGAGAGGAATGGTCATAGAGATGACCAACTATGGTTCGTGGGGCGAGGAAAAGAGTGGTCATGGAGGATGGCCAACAATGGCTCGCGGGGGCGAAGAGACGAAGGGTCATAGAAATGAAAAACTATGACTCACAGGGGCGATAAGAGGAATGGTCATGGGACGAACAACAATAGCTCGCGGGGGCAAGGAAAGTAGTGGTCATGGGATGACAAACAATGACTCGCAGAGGCGATGAGAGGATTGGTCATGGAGACCAACAATGGCTCGCAGGAGCGAGGAGATGGCCATCTATGGCTTGCGAGGTAAAGAGATGAATGGTCATGGAGATGACCATCTATGAATTGCAGGGGCAAGGTGAGCTATGTTCATGGAATGAAAAACAATAGTTCGCTGAGGCGAGGAGATGATTGGTCATGGGATGCCCAACAATGGCTCGTTGGGGCGAGGAGATGAGTGAATAGCATCCTTCAATACTTAGAAACTTTGGAGCATTTCTTTTGGTTGAACCTTTTTTTTCAATGCTTCAATGCTTAAAACTTTTTGAAGAGCTTCCTTCAATCAATAATGGAGTCAACTCATGCTATAAAGGCATGGTGGTCTATCTTTCAATGGTGGAGTCAACTAATACTGTCAAGACATGGCGGTCTATCCTTCAATGGTGGAGTCAACCCTTGTTGTCCAGGCATGAAGGTATATCATTCAATGGTAAGGTCGATACATGTTGTCAAGGCATGGCGATCAATCCTCCAATAGTGGAGTCAACTCATGTTGTAAAGGCATGTAGATCTATCCTTCAATGGTTGAGTCAACCCATGTTTTCAAAGCATGACGACCAATCCTCCAATGGTGGAGAAAACCCATGTTATCAAGGCATAGAGGTCTATCCTTCAATAGAAGAGTTAACCCATGTTTTCAAGGCATAGAGGTTATCCTTCAATGGTGAGGTTGATCCATGTTTTCAAGGCATGGAGATCAATCCTTCAATGGTGGGGTCAACCCATGTTGTCAAGGCATGAAGACTTATCATTCAATGGTGGCTGGTGGTTAGGTGTGTTGTCTTGCCCCCCATGTGTGTTGAGACTGTCTGTTGGTGGATTACTTTGGTCTCCATGTATGGCACCTTCGGAAGGGGCCTTTTAATGGAGACTTGTCCCTTTCGAGGACGAGTGTCTAGCGTGGACGTGTCCCCTTGCAACCATGTTTGACATGAGTTGGGCTGCACACGATGTTTGGCATGAGTTGTGTTGCATGCCAACTTGATCCATTGGAGGATAACTTTGGAGATAGCCTACTTGGTACCTAAGGAGGTGGTCTACTCCATCCCTTCTTAGGAAAGGTGGTTCGAAGCGGGTGTGTTTGCGCGCCAACCTTGGCATGAGTTGTGTTGCATGCCAACTTGATCCGTTGGAGGATCACTTCGGATATAGCATACTTCAGACCTAAGAAAGTAGTCTACTTCATCCCTTCTCGGGACAGGTGGTTCAACGTGGGCGTGTTTGCGCGCCAACCTTGACATGAGTTGTGCTGCATGCCAACTTGATCCGTTTGAGGATCACTTTGGAGATAGCCTACTCCATACCTAAGGAGGTAGTATACTTCATCCCTTCTCGGGACAAGTGGTTCGACACGGGTGTATTCGCGCGCCAACCTTGGCATGTATTGTGTTGCATGCAAACTTCATCCATTGGAGGATCACTTTGGAGATAGCCCAGTCCATACCTAAAGAGGTAGTCCACTCCATCCCTTCTAAGGATATGTGGTTTGACGCGGGCATGTTCACGCGCTAACCTTGGCATGAGTTTTGCTACGTACCAACTTGATATGTTGGAGGATTTAAAGATAGCCTACTCTATACCTAAGGAGGTATTCTACTTTATCCCTTCTCGGGACAGGTGGTTCGACACAGGCGTGTTCGTGTGCCAACCTTGGCATGAGTTGTGTTGCATGCCAACTTAATCTGTTAGAGGATCACTTTAGAGAAAGCCTACTCTATACCTAAGAAGGTAGTCTACTTCATCCCTTCTCGGGACAGGTGGTTCAATGTGGGTGTTTCGCGCGCCAACCCTTGTCATGAGTTGTGCAGCATGCCAATTTAATCCGTATGAGGATCACTTGTTGTTTGGAGATGACTCTCCTCTCTGCAGACAATGATTGAACAAATTTTGTCATTTCATTTGGAGAAATTTTTACAAGTGCTTTTTTCTTACCTCTCTTTGGCTACATTTCTCACTTGTTTCTAACTTTACCTTATATTCAAGTTCTTCATCCAAAACATCATCTCCCACCTCAATGATGAGAGGGGACTCTTGAGCTTCACTACGTCCCCTGGTGAGAACTTGAGGTGTAGATGGAATCTTGCTTGAACCGGATGAGAGGTTGGTCTTGCCCTCCAGTACCTTTTTCTTCGCGACTAAGGGGTTAGACTCTTGTGTTATGAAATTCATCATCTCTCCATATGAGCATGGTCTTCCAGGCGAGGTCTTGGTATTCTTCATGGGCCAAAGGGTAAGCTCTAGAGCCTTTTCTTTCCCCTTCCCATGGCTCTCGTAGCCTATTCCCTTTTTGTTAGGAAACGTCACTTCTAAATTGGGAAAGCTTTCCTTTACTCATCTCCTTTTCTTAAATAGTTGAAGATAATATCAATTTTCAACGGTGTGACCAAAGCACTTGTGCATAATGCAATATTTTTCAGGGGAGTCTCTTTTGGTCTTGCCCCTGGGATGACTGCTGGAGAACGATACTCCTTAGTGTTCCTGATGTACTCAAAGATGAATTTCATGCTTGAAGAGATTGCTGGGAAGTCTTTGTCATGCTTTCCTTTCTTTGAGGTGATGTTGCCTCGCCCCATTTGATCATTTTGGGCAAATGGTTGGGTTGGTTTTGCTTTCCATTTACCCTTGTCTCTTACGTTGGCTCTAGTATTAACAATTGTAGTGAGAGGGGGTGCACATGTGCCCTCTTGTATCACCTTTTCCTTGGAAGTGAGTGTGTTCTTGAGCTCTTCGATTTCCCCTTACAATATTTCAATGATAGGATCGCGTTGAGAATCTTCTCCCTTCGTTGCTTGGGGGGGCTCTCTTTCTCTTTGTGGAGTCGCTTACAGCTCTCGCATGATTTGACCCAGATGTCACAGTAGTATAATGTGAGCGCATGGTTTGAGTCTCTCCCATATTGGGAGGTGGAAGAGGCGGCACTACAAGTGGCCCGAAGCGCTCTGCGATGCATGAAGTAAGTTGATAGAGAACAGTGCTGAGGGTCACTACTATTTGGTCTTGGATGAATCTGACTAGTTCTTGGGTAATACTTGCAGTATCTAGAGGAGACTCCTGAGGCACTGGTTGCGGGTGTGTGACGTAGGTGGATGGGGAGCCAATGTCGTGAACATTCATTTGGTGGTGGCTATTTTACCCTTGTTCAGGTTGATGGGCAAAGTCTTGCCCTAATATGGGGAGTGGTGTTCCCATAGGTATTTCAACTCGAGGAGGCGGGGTAGGAAGCATTTGAGGCTCTTGGGTGTAAAATTGCACCTCATCGATGGTTGGGTGGTTGATGTGTTCACCCGAGCCATTTTGCACCTAGGAGAAAGACTTGAGTCTTGTGCTTCCTCCATGGCTATGTAGTATTTGTGATGATGACCATTACTTCTGTCCTGCGAGAAGTAGTAGAGAGGAGTAGACCTTGCCCCATTGGCTATTGGGTGGCGAGAGCGCCACTCTTCTTCTTGAGTTGGGCGAGGGGTCTAAAAAGGGATGAAATCCTCTTCACATGCTTCTTCATCTTGAGACTAACTAGGGATGTAACGAGGAATGGACATCTCCCTACCCGAGGCTCCACTTTGAGCGCGTCCAAGGACGTAGAGAGGAATGAAGCTCTCTCTACGTGAGACTCCATCTTGGCGCCGTATGCCTTGATGAGGCTGGGCGGTCGTAGAGATGTCTTGCGGGGAATGGGGCAAGACTTGAGTGGTAGTGCTTGTTGCACCAAGGCCTAGTGATGGAAAGTTTCCATAGGTGTCTAACTCTTCATTCACCAAGGGATGGTAATGAAGGTATGAGTTGTCTTCTCTCTAGGGGGTGATCACCTACTTTCCGCAGTTTGGGCAGACGCGAGAGAGAGGGAAGTCATGCCCAGTGTTGGCTCTCTTGTCAAGTCTTGAGTGCTTATGTATAGTGCAAACGGTATACTGTGTAAGGTCTTAAGTATCAAATACACTTCCAAGCTAAGGTAGCTCCCACATGCATAGACCTGTAGCCTACATGAAGAGAAACACACCAAAGGTTACTAGGACTCCACCTAAGGTGTAATAGTAAGTCCTTGTACGATAACAGGAAGGCTTTACAGAGCTTTTCTAGAGAGAAAAGTGAATGCAAGAAATGATCTTGAGAATGAGGATGTGAGGATCCCTCTCTCTTACAAAGAGAGGGGTATTTATAAACTCTTACCAATCAGTGCCACATGTCAGCATAAGATTGGAAGTTGAAGATGTGAGGCCCATCAAGGCCCATTTGGCTTTCAAAGCTCAAATGGCTCACTTAGCCCATTGTGCTCTTTTAGCCCATTTGTGGTGTTGTGCTCCTTTTCTTTGAATGCATTTATCATGCATGCCGGTGAGGCGGGAGTGACCCATAGACCTCATAATGACTCGCCAAAACCCTTTGTGAGCTAGAACCTCTTGAGGCATAGTCATGGGCGTTCAAGAGTGTTGAGATTATGAGGGCTTCATGAAGCGTCTCAAAGGTGACCTGGCGAGGTGGAAGCCTTGTATCAGCCTTGTAAGAGTGTATGGAGTCATAGGGTACTATTCAGGATCGAGGGGAGTCGACCGTAGGGTGTCAGGGCATGAAAACATGTTTGTTAAGGCTGGGACAAACCAATGTCGCGACATTGGTGCAAGATGTTGCGGTATATGTGCAAAATGCCGCGACATCCATGGAGGGCATGAATCTGTTGATTAGATCTTACACGTTGAATATAATTCGTAGGGTGCAATTGTCACGGCAATTGAGCAAGATGTCGCGACATCCATGGAGGGCATGAATCCGTTGACTAGATCTTGCGTGTTGACTAACTTTTGCAGTGTCCAATTGTCTCGGCATGAGGGCCGATTGCCACGGAAATGAGGCATGTGAAGCCTTTTCCTTGTTTGTTGGGTCAATTGTGGGGTTCCATTCATGGGGTCTTTGCCTCTTTCCTTGGACTAGTAGTATCCAAGGCTTGTGGCTCCTTGGGGTCTTGCTATGTTTGTGGTGGCCTTTATAGGGTCCTAGTCTATTTTTGTGTCGCCTCACCTACGTTGTGTCACTTGGTTTATGTTGTGTCGTTTAGCCTATGTTGTGTTGTCTGACCTATGTTATGGCATCTGGCCTAGGGACCTTGTGTGGGGTGTGGATTCCTGCCCAAGTGAGCTCTCCAAGACACTATATAGGCTTAGGCATGTCTCAGATGATTTGTTCAAGACAAACAATGTTGTGACTTGATTCAGGCCTAGCCTAGAATTTAACTCCTTGGACCCGGTGATATTATTCTGTCACGTGTTGACTTGTGATTTGTTCAGAGACTTATATATTTTGGGTAGCATGACGAGCAATTTTGAAAGAAAAAATAATTATTTTTTGAATTTTTATAAGTATTGCTGAAAATCAAAAATAAAAACAAATATAGTAAATGAAATGAAAGATATTTTCATTCTCAAACAACATAACATGATAACGGAAATAAAAGGAATGAAAATGGTAATGGAATGATTCTTATTCCCATTAAAATTATAATTCAAACGGATCCTAAATTCTGACACATATTTACTATTACTTTCAACGCATAAGACATCAGAAGAAAATATTTGGATCTAGCTCAACCAAAATTAGAGATTAAATTGTTTATTCTATAATGGTTTGGTTGTTGATAAACTTTCTTACTATACAAAAACTAATCAATAAAAATTATGAAATATTCACAATTATGTTTTTAATTTTAAAATGCTTCAAATAAAAGATTTTAGTTTTTAAACTTATATTAGTTAAAAACAGAAGGAAAAAATTTATGCATGATTAGGAACAAAAAGTCAAGATTGGATTGACCAATAACCGAGTAACAC
>JAYMTH010000775.1:0-18037 GCA_036897465.1 Pelargonium australe | reverse complement strand
GACTTTTTGACCTCTCAAACGAAAAATTGGATGGAAAATTGGATGTGTAAAATTGTGGCAATCTTTAGGGGTGGTAAAAGTAACATCATGATCTTCAGGAGAGGTATGTGTAATAAGCATAGTTAAGAGGGGAGGTATGTGTAATTTTCCCTAAAATCATCTCATCGCGTCCAGCAATATGGAAAATATTCTACAAACTAAAACATATGTTTTCTCAACCATATGATGTCAATAGCTCCGAAATAATTATGCGAACTTCATGTCACTGTAGTGTTGTATACTGATAGTTTGAATCAGGCACCACTAGAAAGTTTTATAAATGGTTTTTAGGGAAACCGTGATGAAGAAAGTCAGTATAGATTAACTGCAAATACATACATGACCTGTTTTAAAGATATACCAGCAAGAGCATTGAACCAAGTTTTTTTTTTCTACATACCTGTGAACCATATTTTGAACCAGAAGTTGATGTTTTCCTTTCACCTAGGAATCTGACAAAGCCCCTACAGAAAGAAAAAATCCACAGAAAGTACATTCAAAGTTGTTCACCAGTTACATTAAAACTACTCAATTACTTTGAGCTGCTGGACGACTATAACATATGTATAGGTGTAGTCGCTGATAAATGAGCTGGAGAAAATCAGAGATGCAATCAACCCCACCGTAAAAGAAAATGAATATATCTTGAAAATTTACATACCACATTCCTCTTTCATCTGCAGCAAAAATCATGGGACTGCAGTCAAATCCCACTCCAACAACCAGTCTCTCAGACACAAATAGAACCTGAAATTAAGTCACAAATTGATCCAAAATTATCACATTTAGCAGATAACAGTTGAAGAAAATAACTATTATCACTAAAGGTTAACAAGAATGGATGCTGACCCACATCACGAAGAGGCAAATCGCGGAGTGCAACACTTTGGGCCAAAGGAGAAGGACCAACGTCGTCAACAAAATGTATCATAGAATTGTGGCCTGCATTACATAACAAAAGTAGGAAGAAAAAAAATATCAAAATCAAATTCATGGGAAGATAAAAAAAATGATTATTTGACCTCCCGTATACTTTATGCAAGCTTCTATTGGCAATGAGCACAAGCAATAAATATGAAAAAAGAAGTATTCCTTCTAATGATGCAGAGAAGTTTAAACACTGACCTGCATAAGCCAATGTTTTGCCACTTGGTGACCACTTGACACCAAATGCCCAGGAATATGAGAGATCAAGCTGCACAATTTGCTGCTCAGCAGAAATGAAATATATAAGACCATTTTGCTTCAACAGAAGTTTTGGAATTTGAATACGCGAGGAGCACCAAGTATCTGATCCAACAAACTTCCACATTTTATGTTGCCAAAGACAACCAGCAAATATTTTATCTGTTGCTATAGTCAAAACCATTTTGAAAATAATTTAGGATTTTCTAAATATCTGCAAATTTCTATATCCTGAATCAAACATCCTAGCAATATATTACTTAAACATTATATACAAAACTTTCAAATGAGAATGCAGAATTTAGTAGTTAGAAAATTATTGAACAGTGTCTTCATAGAACTTATCTACCAAGTCAAGTCTCTTAAGTCCCCGCAAAAGGGCAAGCTAGTTCTCCCCAGAAACAAACAGTTCATCAGCAATACAAGCTAGTTAAAACCCAGCATAACAATATAGTGCATTAGTGCATGGCAATCCAACATGATAATAGCAGAGTATAAGTTTATATATTACATGGGGAAAGGAGTAGGTTACAGACCTCTCCAAATTTTTTATCTGAAGAAGAACCTGCTTTTGAATCCTTGGGCCTGCAAAAAATAAGAAGATAATACTTACAAAGATTATACATATCTAAGAAGCTGAAAATGTTCCACAATAACATTGAACATACTTTGTATCAACACCCTTAATAAAGGTGGAAAACACACGGCATTTTCCATCGGTAGATGCTGTTGCTAGAAGAATCTGTAATTGTAGGTACAAACAAAACTCAGACAATAAATCACAGATTCCTTGAACAAATTTGAAAATCAAATGTTCAGCACCATGATAACATGAAGAGAGCTTGGTTATGCCTCAAAGAATATATAAAGACAGAGAAACAAAGGAGGAAATAATTATAATTTATAAATGTCATTAAAATAGCAATCCTTAATACAAGTGAATAAAAAAAATTCAAGTCTCTTCGCATTAATGTGCAACAGAATTGTTTGGTATAAATGATTCTGATAACTAGTTGAACTTTAACATAAGAATGAACCAAACAATACGCAAAGCATTCTATTGTAGCCTAAAATATATTTTAATTTTCTTACAACAGTTTGTTGCATAATTGACCTCCTTGAACTATATATAAGATTCAACCTTACATAAATTCAAGAAAACGTGCACAGAAATCAGAATTTTAACCTATTTATATGTGCCTAGGAGAAATAACATTAACCATATGAAACTACTTCATTTGTACCAATTACCACAAATTTATGCATATCATGCTAAAGCTTGAAACTGCAACAGATGGATATACGCACATTATTAGGATGCCAAGCAACACTTGTCACAGAAGAATCATGTCGTTTCCTTATAAGTTTACTGACCCACCTAAAGAAAAGAACACCAGACACTAATTAGTTACTGATGTTACAAACAATTATGCAAATTAACAAGATTGAACTGCACATCATCAAATCATATAGGCAGGTCTGGCCAAAAGAAAACATGCCAAGGAATGATGAAGAATTTATGGGGAGTTGGGACTAACTAACATCTTTAGCAACAGTAAAAGGTTGATTTTGCACTTGATATTAATCCTCACATGCAACCAAAAAAAAAAAAGTTTTGTAGAGAATACCAATAGATGAACATAAACTCAAGAATAGGTGGAATGACATCAACTATGGAGCCAAAACGGGAGAAAATTAGTTAATCAACCAATCTAATTTTGTCTTGTTTATAACCAGGCACTGTCTTACTTCAGAAATTTTGTTGTAAAAGGCAATTGCCTCATGATAGGGTGAAGAGGTTGGACAACCCAACCTACTAGAGTGACATCTTTGAATACAAGCTTATGACAGAATTCAAAGAACTAAGTAGCTCTTAAGGATACAGCTCTACAGAGAAATGAATTTGGTTTAACCCTTACCAGTTTCAGGACTAGGCAGGATATCACCAGAGAAATGTAGCCTTAATTTTGTCTAGTGACTAGTGGTATGAAAGAGATAAAAACAGTGACCAAGTTAGAGCTGTCAATTCGCATCACGGCCCGTGATTTGAGACAATCAAGAAACGAATTAAGAGTGTTCAGCTTAATTGTTTGCTGATTAACTTGACTCATATAATAACCATGTTATGTTCCTCTTGAACCCAAACACACTCGACATGTTTGATTAAAGGCAAAAGAGTACTTTCATTAAAAAAATAAACCCCAGCATTATGAATCCTTTGCATTCACACATAGATAATTGTCTTGGGCCATGTCATAACGTCATGAAAGACATGTTGGACTGTAACATGCCAACTCATACAAATTTATTTAAACTAACTGAATAGCGTCGTGCAAACCGATAACATTTATTTAAACGTGCTATGTGTGTCGAGTTAGTGTTCAATTGATTATTAAATGTATTAGGTTCATGATGGCCCATATATGATGTACTCAATATCCAAGACGGCACAAATATGACCCATCAACACGAATTGTAGCCTCTAAACCATGTGCAAGCATTAAAACCTAAAGGTAAGGGGCATGCACAGTATTAATTACCAGTTATTCTCTGACTCATAATAGCATATGCAAACAGTTTTAGCTCCACTTCCCACAGCAAACTTGTTTTCTGAGAAGGAAAAAAATTGTTAATTTTCACATTTCAAGACAGAACAAAATCCATATTAAATATAAATAAATAAAATAAAAATAAAAACATCAGTCAGTGTGCGTATTAAGCAAGGCCGCACCATGTTATTGGAGATAATCATCCAAGATTCCAAGTCTTTTCCCATGGTTCAAAAAATATAAAGGTTCAAGAGTTTTTGTATACATCGAGCAATGACTGGTAATGTTCTTAAATGAGAATTAATGCATGGCACTGGTGGACTTAACATGGAATGTGCATACATGCTCTGTTAGAGCATGTATCAACTGTTACATATGTCATTAACTCGTAATAGATAATGCAAATTAAAAAATTATTACCAGCAAACTAAAGTACTAAACTCGTGAGAATAAGAAACTACAGAATATAGATGCACTCAAATTGGATATATTTACAGATATAATTTCAAGTCTCTCCAGAATCACAAATTTGAGCTCACCACACCACTAGATTGGATAGCAAAACATTTTTAGAGAAGATATGAAGGTACAAGAGTACAAGATTGATTATAAAACTAATGGTATCACATACAAAAATAAGCTAAGTGAGGCAAATAGAATGAAAAATAGTAACTTAGATTAGGAATCACGCTTCATTACCTTTTGGGCTCCACCGAACACAAAGTGCTGCACGGTTTAGTCTAAGTATGACTAGGGTTGGTACCCACTCTGATCCGTCTTGGTTCCAAACATATCTAGAAGAAAACCAAATATTTGAAAACTGAAACTTAAACGAGAACAGATAAAATGCTCATTCAAGAATCCCAAACCAAGTGAACACTCACGAATTCCGATCATGAGATGAGGTGACGATTCTGTTCGACGTTGCACTCCAGTCTATCCCAGAAACAATTTGATCATGCTGTGACCGAAATGATGCAGAAGTTGGAAACACAATTATAAAAATGCAAATATATTAAATCCCTTATAGGAGAATTAGTAAACAACTATGAGCAGAACATAATCAACTAGGAACATAACTGGTAGACTAGGACATCCAGATGTTCATTACAAGACACGGGTGAATTCTCAAATCTCAATTTAAGAACAAATTCACAAATTAAAATCATAGCACACCAACTCAACACCATTATAATTCTCAGCCAAAGCAATCTTTTGAAGGACCACTAACAGAGTTAGAAGAGACTAATGCTGGCTGGCATCAAGTTTCAGCATAAAATACCTTTTGAAGAACATGAATCCTCTCCCACTTGTCTTCAGATAATCTGTATATATGAACTTCATTGTTGTTGGGACAAAGTGCAACCACTGCAAGGAATTGAAAAATGAAAAGAGAAAGCACACATTTAAGGTACCAAATAACAATAGAAATCACTACAAGTACTATAATACAAGCCCTGCAATATGATGAACACTAAATCAGGCATCGGGTAATTGAAACAGTTGGTGTGTCATGCAAATGTTTCACTGAGTGAAGAGTTTCTTTCACAAGAAACCCAGAAACAAAGAATAGAAACTGGCTACCCTGAAGAAGGCGATCTGGAATGACACAGAGCCCATCTTCTTCCCAATCCAATGGGGTACAATTCAGTCCAAAATGAGGCCAAAATGGGATAAAAATGGACCCTTTTGCAAAATAAAAACTGCTACATTAAGAAGAGAAGAGAGAAATTACTGGAGAGGTCGGGACTCCAAGCGTGGCAAGTGATGGACTGAGCAAACTGATGAACTGCGAGATTAGCCATTTGGGTGAGATGGCCGTAGAGAGAAGCGGGATCTGGATTGTGGGTCTCAGCGACCCAAAGAGAGAGATCTGGATTCTGGAGCTGTATGTATGGCAATGGCACTGTGTGAGCGAGAGATGACAGATACTTGGCTGCGTTGACAAGGCTTGGCCTTTGTTTCTTGAATTAATTTGTTTCTGCTAATTCTATATTACAAGTAACCATCCTTCTTCTTTCTTTTGGCCCTCCTTTGGATCTCACGTCTCTCACCTCTCACCTCTCACCTCTCACCTCTCTCACCTCCCACCTATGTCCTTTTTCTTTCCTCTTTTTCTATAACGAAAAATACTATGCACTTTTAATAGTTTTTTATTCGGCAAAAAAAAAAAAAAATCGGCTAACAGTAGACCAATGAACACGTGACGCGTGGCGTGGTGAGTCAATGTCGATAGTCAACATAATCATGTATCGGGGACATGAATGCAAAGAGCTTCGGAATTGGAGACACGTGAGCCGCATTAGGCAACCATCCGCGGGAACCTCACCCACGGAAGCTCGACCGCGGAGGCCACATGCACGCAGGACAACACGGGTCCGCGAGACCAGGTCGCGCAGATCTGCAACCAACCGCATGGGCCCGTGTCTGCGGAGCCCACGTCCGTGAATCCTCCTATCGCGTACCTCCCTTCTCGTGCCCGTACACAGTCCATGCCACCAAGTCTATCCTCAGGCTGTCCTAAACTAGATTGTCAAAATTGGTAGACTCCTGGCATAATAAGGAAAGTCGGATGTGGGGTATCTAGAGGTGGGGTAACCCGAGGTGGGTAGTCATAAGCAAAGGTACTCGAACCAAGGAAGCCTAATTGAGGGAGCTTTGACATAGGAGAGAAGCCTATACCTGGCCGCAAACCCTGGAGAGGTCACGCGTGATCTTGCTCTAGCCTCCTGCCCTAGCCAGCGCACTCCCCATACGTTGATCAAAGAAGAACTTCGCCTCCCACATGGTCGAATGTCAAAGATAGCGAGAGCCTAGTTGCCAAGCAGGGCCAACTGAAAAAGAGACATACTAAGAATGTCGGTTGTCCTATTGGTGTGTCGATAAAGTAGGCAACGGATCATAGAGCACTTCCTGCTTTACTGGTGTGCAGATCTAGTAGGCAGCGAGCTAGAGACCGCAGAGCCCGCGGGCCCTACCTTAGTATCGGCCAATCAGAAGTCAATGTGTGTCAGGTAAGCTTGTGTACTATAAATGAAGTCCCAAACCCACATTATCAAGTTCGGTCAAGTACAGTCATTTCACTACTCTAAACACACTCGCAAGAACCCGAAAATGCTCTCAAACGTTCTTTGTGTTCATTGTGTGTTCTTTACAATCTCTGCGTGTTTTCATTAATTCGAACGAACTACGAAAATTTGATTCTCAATCAATTTATATTTTGTGTTTGTGTGAAGATCTTACTATCATGCCGGAGGCGGTTCCTTAAACACCCACTCGGGGCTCCACGTAACAGTGTGTTACCTGCGCAAGCCCACAATCACTGACTGGACATGGATCACTGCTACCACCTGATCTTCAAATAGCCGAAGGCCCGAAGACCAGAAGAACCAAATTTGGATTAAGTTAGAAACCCTAACACTTGGACAAGAAGACCTATGCCACATCGTTTGAGCCTTGATTTTTAACTTGATAAAAAAGAGTGAAATCAATTGGTTCCATTGCCGGGAACATATTGAAAGCCTACATCAACCAAATATCCTAACCGCATAGAGATGACAATGGAAGACAAGAAAAAATGGAAGGGAGCGGCCCACTCTTATAGTGGAATGAAAAAATCGGACCATCAGAAGACTGCTACCTCCCACAAGAGCATAGACAACCGCCAATCTAGGTAGAGCCTGACAATCTAAATAGAGGATCCTTGAACCTCTGTTCTGCAAAGAGACCTCAGACAGGAGCTGGAAAGGAAAAGGGCCACCAACACGGTCAGTGTCGATGAAACTCCTCAAGCCCCCATCAGTAACACATACGTTGGCTCCAATGACCCCGAGATGATCAATGCTATGAACGCCCATTTCATTGGTGCAATGTATGCCACCTACATAGCCGTCAATGGAGGGGTCATTTCACTGATGATGTTGTTTGTCATCCCACCTACTACCTCTGCTGGGCAACCAATGACACTACAGCCCTAGTGGGCAGAAATATTCCACTAACTCCAAATTCTCCTGGAGGGAGGACTGACGAGTCAACCGACTATGGGGGTAAACCAATCAACCCCACCAGTTATACGAAATCCCAAAGCAGAAGGCTCCAAACAGCAAGTGCAATCGCACTAGGGTGATCCGCATAAAGTATTACTATTTCACTGGCTCAGCCGGGACAGAGCCCTTTAGAAATAGGGACCTCCGAGGCAACCTTTCCCGTAGACCTAGGGAGAACCTAGAAGAGGGGCAAGGGGAGTCTGGTCGCCTAGATAATTCGTAGCTCTCGCCGTATTCTCAAGTGGCCCAGACCATAGAAGACTCGATGTAGAGTACCAGTCGGAGGACCAAAAGGTCCCAGTAGAGGCATGCTAACCAAGCTATCACAAATGATTCTTGCTTAACACCCAGAACCAGACAACAGTTGTCGCCGGTCCTGGCGCAATGAATTCGCCCAAAGGAAGGGCAATAGGAACAAAACCCTTACCCAAAACGGCAAAACCAAAAGACAAATATAGACTATGGCCTTTTAGAATATCTTGAGTTTTTTTTTTTTTTTTTCAGAGCTCACTATACAACTTGTACAATAAATGCAAGAAAGTTCCCTAAATTAGTAGGGATAATTGTATCATGTAAAAGGAGATGGACTATGTCTCAGCCGGAGAAGCGCTCCACGTAGCTAAAGGAACAAGCATAAGTAAACTGCACCCTAATTTAAAGTTACTAATATTTATCTGTAACCCATATTAGAGGCTCTTTAACACCACTACAGAAACCAAATCCCCCTTTATAAACAAGAAAAGGGTACCCACTAGTGGTCCCGCTCATCCCTCAACATTTGATCCCCCTGTTTAACACTTCAAATACTAGGGGCACTCGGTGCCAACTCTGGCTGCACCAACAGTCAAATCTACAACCGATCCAACGTTGAAATTCCTCCTAGAGGAAATGAAGAGGTTGCACAATAAGGTGCAAATTGGGGAGAATGAGAAGGTTGGGATTAAAGGCAGCTCCAATTCGCACAACCTAGCCATCTGAAGCTCACCAGCCGCCCTTAACATATGTATATCATCGCTAACTTTCAATGGGTCAACGATGGTTAATGAGTTCGAGAAAATAATTGAACTCCACATGCAGATGGTGATGAATGGCGATTATATATGTTTCAAGTTGTTTGCCTATGCCCTACGGAGGACAGTGCAAGCTTGGTATCGAACCTCCCATAAGGGAGCATAGAAAGTTGGGAGCAACTAAGAAGCTTGTTCTTAAAAAAAAACTAGAGGATAGCCGGACAAGCTAAAATGGACCAGACACAACTGTTCCATATCAAACAGATGCTTGGAGACTCTCTCAAGGCATATGTAGAAAAGTTCTAGAACGTAGTGTACAAGTGTGGGGTAACCACCAATGAGACTGTGTACATGGCTTTAGGGTTGGACTAGCCTCCAAAGATCTGCACAACGTTATTGTATCCCACAAGCCTAAGACATGGGAATGGATGCTAGAGCTTGTCTGCGACCATGTACAAGCAAAAGAGATGCATGAGCATGCCACCAAGTCATTCATCAACATGGGCGGCCAAATCTCGAAAGGCAAAGACAATGGGAAACATGTCCCCTACCAGTCATCGGTTGATAAAGCCTACAATGCTCCTACTAGGAGTCATCATCGGCCACATGTCACCACTGCTGCTGAGGTTCGATCGGGAACCACTCCCCTCAGAACCAGTTATGAGGAGGTCTTCGAACACATCTAGAGGAGTGAAAAAATGAAGTGGTCTACCATCCCCGCTAAGGAGATGAAAGGACAATATAGGGACAAGTAGTGCGTCCTATATCAGTGCGATGATCACAACATCGAGGGTTGCTTCATCCTCAAGAGCACTATCGAGAAGTTTTTAGCTCAAGGCAAGTTGTCCCAATTCAGAGTAACAGTCCATGAGGGAAAGAAGAGAACATGTGATGGAAAAGGAAAAGAGGAGGAGGATGACCCCGATTTCACTTATAGTTTCACCTCTACCATCGATATGATCCAAGAGGAAAGGTGTCCCATCTCTCAAATGAAAGCAATGATAGTCGCCCTAAAGAAGAAAACGGCTATGCCTCCGCCACCAAAGGACCCAAGGACAATTGACTGCTCCCGGACCATCTACTTCACAGATGATGAGTTAGCTCCTCAGATGATAAAGAAAGACCCCATAGTGATATCGGTTGGGATCCTTAGGCATAATGTTTAGCGAATCTTTGTGGACAATGGGAGTTTGGTCAACGTGCTATACTAGGACCTCTTCCGAAAGTTAGGATTGAAAGATAGATCACTAAGGGAGTGGAAAAGGGTGTTGATGAGCTTCAATGACGTCATCACCCATGCAAAGGGGATGATCTCTATCCCCATCACCTTGGGTCAATATTCGAGGACTAAGACTTATGTATGTGACTTTGATGTCATAGACATCCCCTAAAATCACAACACTATATTCGGGAGGCCCCTGATCGAAGCATATGGGATGGTGCCTAGCAGACTCCACCAAAGGATCAAGTTCCTCCATGATGAAAGTGTGGAAACCATAATGGTCAGCCTTCAAAAGATGTTGGAGCACCTGATAAAAGAGAAGAAGGGGAAAAATCTATTGGTCGTTAACCGGTCACTTAATATGAAGCGCAAGATAACGCAGTCTGAATTGGTTCCCCACAATGAAAAAGGGCATCAAAATCTCTGAGACCCATTAACTAAGCCTTGGGTTAGACAAGGGCATGACAAAATGGGAGTTTTCATCCCCACTGAAGGAAAAGACAAAAAGAAAGCTGGGGAAGCTCCCAAGGGGAATGTCAACGTCAAGAGAGGAGCCGAGTCTTCCAAAAAAAGGGAGGTCACCAAGAGGAGCAGGGGCGTGGTCATCAAAGACTAACCATCATGTCTGCCCTTAAGAGGCCGACAACTCATAACAAGGTCCTCAAATGTCCTGCTCCTCCCCCTGCTGAGAAAGGTGCTTTCTAGGACCCCGAAAGGGTCAATTTGAGAGATAATGAAAAAGATGCCTCTAACTTTGAGGACCTCGTTGGTGAAGATGGAAACTGAAAACCCACTAGATGAAGAAGACGTCCCTTAGATAGACGAAGAAGAAGAAAGGCTTGAAAAAATTGGTGACATCAAAGTCTCTCTAGGAGACATTGACCCCAAGGTGAGCGAGGTGTGCCTAGAGTCCAAAGGGGAGACTGAGGAAATGGTATTCAATGAACTACAACCTGAAAAGGTCTTCAATATTGGCAAACTCCTCACCCACAAGAAAATGAAGAGTTGGTGTAACTCTTAAGAGACAACGCTAATGTCTTCGCATAAGTCCTTGTTGATATGTGTGGCATGGACCCCAAGGTGGTTGAGAACCAGGTGGATATCATCCATGAGTCTATCTCAACAAAACCAAATAGTGGAAAGTTTTCCAAGGACAAAGAGAGAGACCATCATGGTCGAAGTCAAGAAGTTGTTAGATGTCGACTTCATTAGAGAACTCAAATATCCCCAATGGCTTCCCAATGTTGGTCATGGTGCCAACGGGGAATGCTGGCAAGTGGAGGATGTGCGTGGACTTCACCAACCTGAACAAGTCATGTCCTAAGAACGATTATCCTCTCCCACACCTTAGCAAACTTGTAGATTCCACAGCGGGTCATAGGCTCCTTAGCTTTTTAGATGCTTTCTCTAGTTATCACCGGATTTTTATGTATCCTGATGATCAAGAAAAAACTTCATTTATAGCAGCAAACTCAATTTATTGTTATTATGTAATGCTTTTTGGATTGAAAAATGCTGGAGCGACATGCCAACGGATGGTCAAAAAGGTCTTCGCCTCCCATATAGGCTAAAACGTTGAAGTATACGTCGATGACATGATCGTCAAGACTCCAAATGAGGGATCCCACTTGGCGGATCTTCAATAGGCATTCGCCACACTTTGAAAATTTAACATGAAACTCAACACCACTAAGTGTTCATTCAGAATTAGTGTAGAAAAATTTCTAGGAGTGTTGGTCAACGAGAAGGATATAGAAGGTAACCCTAAAAAGATAAAAGCTCTACTCAGTATGGGATAGCCCAAGTCAAAGAAGCAAGTGCAACAACTAATTGGGAGGATGGTGGCACTGAAGCGTTTCATCTCAATGTTTGTCAAGAGAGGGCCCATTTTCTTCAAAGCATTGAGAAAGATGAACACTAACTTTGTATGGATGGTAGAATGCAATCAGGCCTTCAAGGAGCTAATAGAAAACTTAGCTAAAACCCCAAGTTGGTGATACCAAAGTTAGGGGATGAACTAAAGATCTACCTAACGGCGTCTGATAGAGAAATCTCAGTCGTCCTAGTGAAAGAAGAAGGAAAGGTACAACACCCCGGAGCCATGTCTCCACCAGAAAATGAGAACATGTCTCAAATGGGCATCGTTCAAAGACTAGATTAGGGAACTTGTCCTCACCATACCTTGTAGAGACTGAGTAGTCCCCCGTGTAAGGAATAGGCCGGGTCTACACTCACCTGATGGTAAAAGAGTAGAGGTCGGAAGGCCTAGCCTCCTTCGACCTAGGGAGTCACGCTCCCAGGAGCCAAGTCTTCACAAAAGAATAAGGACATGCCTTCGATGAGCATTATCCAAGACTAATCAGGTGACCATACTAAGTATGTGCTCACCCCATGATGAGTCTAACCTACTTGAAGGGGCCTAGCCTTCTTAAGAAATGTAAGCATCCTCGTACACCAACAAAGAAAGATTGCCCCCCTTAAGGGCAGGGTTGACAACAACGAAAGACAAAGACAAGCATAAAAAATCCAAACTATCATTTTATTCCAATGAAGTGTAAAATGCTTACAAATGAAGAAAAACCTATGCTATGCCAAACTAAAGCTAGACTATGCTAAATGCTACACTACGCTACGCTACGCCTCAAGGGGACCGAGAAGAGGTCGGGAAGAAGGTAGAAAATAGGAGTCAGTCAAATTATACCGCAACGACCCCTTTTTGGGGACACCAACAACGTGATCCATAGCGAGATGTCATTCCTTGCTCCTCAGCGATTCCGCATTGTCAACCACAATATCGTCTATTTATAGGAAATGAATGGTGCACTGGTCGAATACCATATACTCCATAGTCATCGCGGGGTCGAACTCCAAAGCTACTCAAGAAAACGCATCTCCATAGCCATAAGGATCACACTCTCGTGAGGTAATATACTCGTCTCGAGTGAAAGGGAACATGTAGCAGAAATTCCTAACTATAGGAAGGAAAGGAGGGGTACTGCAAATCTCCTCCACATGAGGGAAGGTGAAGTGGCCCAATCCAATGACTTTCCGGAGAATCTTGTTCCTCCATTGGGTCCTTCATCGAGAAGTCATGCAACTACGTCCTCCTGGTACTCATCCATTTGGCTTTCAAAGCCTCAAAGTCAGAGCTAGACGCAAGAGAGTCAGTTTCAGGGATCCCGCACATTGTTGTCAAAAGCACGTCCTTGTGGTGGAACTTTGAGAAGTAGACATAAGAAGCATTAATAATCGGAAATAAGACTAAGGCATTCCAGTAAGTTAAAGAGAAGTGAAAAGATGGATACCTTAAGAAAATACTTGTCTGACTACCTCAGAAGCTGGCGGTCATACAAGGGGTGGTAGCCACAGTGGCGTCTCGTGGGGGAAGAGTCTTTGGGAGAATGGCCATCAACGACTCCCTTGTCTCACCCTCAAGATATGCAGGAAGTACAAATCTCTCATCATATATCCCAAAGTCAATATGAGGAACAACATGCCTCATAGCAACGAAATCCACGACATTTACGGCAGGAGTGGAAAAGCACCTGGCCTCAAGCAGAGTGAAAGCCTTCGTAGATCGGCCTCTCATTGGGTTTGTAAGAACAAGTGAGAGGATCATCTCATCATATTTCACCCCCTCATGCTCAGATATAGGCTCAGAAAGTGCAACCTCCTCGGCCTCCATGTTGGTCACCTCCTCGTCTTGTAGCACCTTCATGCACTTCCTTTTTCTAAAAACAGACACCATCGAAGCAGGGGAAAAGGATGAATAGGGGATGGAGTATCTCTTGATGTTCCACAACAACTTCCTCCTCTTTTTGATCAGGTCGGTGTTGTTTGAGTTCATGCCATCTAGGGACCACAGACCACTAACTACAAGGGTTGGAGAGATAGCGTCAATACATCATAGAAGCAGTAATAATGAATGGAATGGACATACATATTTTAAATGGGAGGAAAATGACTTACACATCTTGATAAGCCTCTTCTCATTCGGGAAACGTGCAAGGGTCCTTGCACTCCTCATTCCAGCAAGGGTTGGCAGGGTTCCCATGGATGGGCCATAAGAAATCAGAACGCAAACGAGTAGGTTCTAGCAGTAGACTGATACCCGGGTAGATACACATGGCCACACCAGAAAAGTACTGTACTGGACCCCTCATCAAAAACTACATGTCATAACCCATGTCAGATGGAAGACCATTAGTTAATAGGTCGAAGGTATATATCCTGATCATACTCACTCAAGACAGGAGAAGTCTTGGGAGGTGGTGGACAGGAGAGAGACAACCTATAGGTGAAAGCGAAACCCTGGAGAGACCGCACAAAAAACTTCTGGTTGTGCTATCCATCATCTTTTGCACTGTCAAGATTAAGGATCCTACCTTGCTTGACGACAACTGTGAGATACTCGGTTCCCCATACCCCGCCTCTCTATGTGCACCCGTCCACAAAACACGCGCAAGCTGCGAGGTCATGCGCCCTGATCCATGCACCACATCATGCATCAGACGACAACAAAAACACCACAAGGAGAAAGGCCCTCCTAGTCGAGACTGGCACTGGCCTCAGCCTTAGAGCCGAGAAGCTCTCATTTACACGCTACCATAGTCATGCAGAGGGAAGCCGTACCCACGACTTGAGGCCGCCAATCCCCTCGCCTGAAATTTTGGTGCGCGCCCACACATGTGAGAGGCCCAACTTGAGAAATTGGTAAATTGAATAAAGGAAAAATAATTGGAAGACAAATGCAAAAATCAACGTATTAAAAGTCTAGCTTGCGCGTGAGATAGTGGAATGATTAAAAATTCACTTATAAGAAGAAAGAGAGGAGATTTGGAAAGAAAAAAGAAGTAGTTTCCAATTAGGAAACTTAGCTTGAAAGAAAGCCCACTAGTGTTGTCTAAATCAAAAGAGGTAGCTACTTTTCTAATTCAACAATGAGTGGTTAATTGATGCAAAAATAGTGAATGCTCCATCATGGAACTCGATTAATCGAATCCACTCGGAGTGCGGGGCAACTGATTCGACGCAAAATATCAGCTAACAATAGACCAATCATCATGTAACGCGTGACTTGTTGAATCAAGGTCGATAGTCAAAAAGGTCATGGATCGGGGACCCAAATGCAAAGAGGTTCGGAACTCGAGACACGTAAGTTGTATGAGGCAACCATCTGAGGGAGCTTCATCCATGGAAGCTCGACCGCGGAGGTCGCATGCACACAGGACCACACGGGTCCGCGAGACTATGTCGCGTGGATCCGCAACCAACCGCACGGGTCCGTGTCTGTGGAGTCCACGTCCTTGAATCCTACCATTGCGCGCATCCCTTCTCGTGGATGTACACAATCCATGCCACCAAACCCATCCTCTAACTGCCTTGAACTGAGTTATCGAAATTGGGAGACTCCTAACAGAATAATGAAAGTCAAAATAAGGAAAGCCTGAGTCGGGTATCCAGAGGAGGGTAGCTCGAGGTAGGGTAGCTCGAGGTGGTGTAGCCTGAAGTTGGGTAACCCAAGGTGGGTAGTCATAAGCAAGGGTACCAAAACCAAGTAAGCCAAATCTAGAGAGCTTTGACATAAGAGAGATGCCTAGACCTAGCCGCAGACCCTAGAGAGGTCGCGCGCGACCTTTCTATAGCTTCCCGCCCTAGCCAACACACTCCCCATACGCCGATCAAAGTTGAAATTCGCCTCCCACATGGTCAGAGATTGAAGATGGCGAGAGCCTAGTTGGCATGCAGGACCAACTAGAAAAAATACAGATTGAGAATGTCGGTTGCCCTACTAGTGTGCACATCCAATAGGACATGGAATAGAGAGAATCCCCTGTCCTATTGGTATGCAGAACCAGTAGGCAGCAAGCTAAAGACCGCAAAACCCATGGGCCCCACCTCGGAATCGACCAATCAGAAGTCGTTGTGTGTCAAGTAAGCTTGTGGAATATAAAAGAAGTCTCAAGCCCACATCATCATGTTCAGTCCATTTCGGTCATTTCACTACTCTAAACACACTCACAAAAACGCAAAAATGCTCACAAACGTTCTTCGTTTTCTTCGTGTGTTCTTCGTTAATTCGAGCGAACTACGGAGATTTGATTCTTAGTCAATTCATATTTTTTTTGTTTGTGTGGAGATCTTACTCTCATGCTAGAGGCAGTTCCTCATATACACATCTGGGACTCCGCTAAATGGTGTGGTACTTGCGCATACCCATAATCACTGGCTGGACGTGGACCTCTGCTACCAACTGATTTTCGAAGACCCGAAGAACCAAATTTAGACTAAGTCAGAAACCCTAACACTTGGAAAAGAAGACTTATACGACATCATTTGAGCCTTTATTTTTAACTTGAGAAAATGAGTTAAATTAGTTTTGTTTGTAAGTCTTCATTTTTTTCCTTTCACTAATAATTTATTTGTCTAATATGAGTATCTTTTTTATCTTGAATTTTTGTTTCAAAATGAGTGTTAAGACGAGCGACCGTTGGCGATCGTCCAACGACATAGGAAGCATGCCCAAATCCTTATGCGTGCCCGCCTCTACTTTTGTCGTGGCAACCTTTCCGCTATCATTACAGAGATTGAGTCCATGATCTCTTGCAAGCCATGTTGTTTGTCAGTTTGTACACGCACAAAGCACAACTGTTTTCGTGGAGAAGGTTCGTCTAATTCCTCTATTTGTCATTTCCATCATGTCCGAGGCACATTTTAAGGCACGGGGGAAGGCCTAGAAGCATATTGGATGTACCCAAAGTTCAACATCGCCTCCTTGGGTCATCGCATAGGCTCCTTATCTCTCTGCACAAACTCAACGATGATATGTAAGACTTGAAACTCTAGGACGATACTCCAAGCGGTAGAAACTTCAAGGAGTTTCAGCATCTGCCTTGGTGCACGAGGAACGTGTGTGGACTCTCTATCTCACTCGATGCCCATGTACGATGCACCCGGAGGCAAAATCCCAAACCACAAAGTAAGCCCCATAGTGGAGCCCACAACGCCCATCAATGAATAGATGAATAAAGAAAAAAAATTAGTACACACTAAATACAAAGGGTATGGCTGAATTTTGACACAATTAATGGGTCATATACAAAACATGTCATGAGAGTGAATATAACTCACTAGGAAAATGAAGGGACCAGTTAAGTGTCGTGTTATTATTATTATTTTTTCATTAGTCATGTGTTTATGAACAATTATAAGAGTAGAGAAAAATGAGCATCAATGTACTGTTATAACCTTAGATCATTGCACTCTAAAAAATTACGTAGTTTGGATTCGTAGCGAATTAATTCATCATAAATTTATGTGCATAAGATGAAAATTTGAAATCATACCTTAAGGAAAATTAGACTAGCGTCCTGTTGAGTCTAGTAAATTTCAATGTTATACGTACTTTCATTGATGACCCATTCTTGTTTATTATTTCCTTACAATGTTCATAAATTTAAATATTAGTTATATATTTTTTTGAAGGGAAGAATAAGCTCCATTATTATTTTTTTTATGAGCGATGGGACAACAGGCTTACAAAGGCCAATGTTTCTCACCTCCTAGTGGGAGGCGTCACCCTCTTTGTTGTTAGTTCTCTCCTTAACCCCATAAATCTCACCCCATACCGTCGACAAGAGGGCTCGAACCTGAGACCTCAAAGAAAATCAAAAGCCCATCAACCGCTTGGCCCAACATGATTAATTAAAGTCGATCGTTACATAGGCTAGCAAAACATAAACTAAAACGAAACCAAATAAACTAAAGCAGCATGGAAAAAACCTAAGCCGAATAGACTAAAGCAATAAGAAATAAAAACTTTAATAAACAACACCAAACAACTGAATCCAAACCCATGTAGGCAATTATAGTCAAAAAGTCAAAATCACTAAAATCAAAGGCATTGGGTAAACCCTCTCCTCCGATTTGACTGATGCCCGCGAGCATCCACCGAACCACCAAACCTTGAACCTGCCGAACTAGTAC